>JAMPIV010002488.1:0-287500 GCA_024509875.1 Oreohelix idahoensis
TAGTGAATAAAATACGAAAAACGATTATTATTAAAACCAGTGCATAGAAAGAATGATTGTAATGAAAGAGATGCACTGAAAAAGATTTCAGTTGTTGCTGACTATAGACATTTGAAGCTACAACTTCACTTGTGCAATGGAGAAAATGTTCCAAAAGTGTGACACTGCTGCTGAGATAATCACCTTATAAACGCAATAGGCTCCCATCGTTTATGTAACACTCAAGGTACACATACTCTAATTAGCGTATTCAGTTTGTCATGATATCGGCAACATTCTCTGTTGATTTATCACTTACCTCCCTTTCAGCGTCAAACAAACAACATGGTTACGGGAAAATGCGATGTATGATCGCGTATTTTCTTCTGTAGCTTTGTTAGAATAAAACTAACACACATGTTTATTTGAATTATCTCGATGAAGATCGCTTGGAATAGGATCATATTTGAACAATATCAATTAAAACCACTAATACTTCCATTAATGACAGTTGAAATTTACTCCGTGAGTTTATAATTGAGATATTGCAAAGTTTGTCGTTAAACTAGCACAACTAGTAGAATCTCAGAGAAAAAGTGGTGCTGACGGAAGAATTGTCTGCTGTTTTTTTCCGATACGTACGCAAGCATAGTATAAAAGAAAGGCTCAGATCTGAAATCAGTTAAAAAGAAAAAAAAATCGGTACACTCCAGAAAAACTAATCGACGACGCTGTCAGAAGTATCCAGTCAGTTGCGAAGAGCTAACAACTTATTTTAAGACATAGAAAACCATCACAGCGAGATACTAGAGAGAAGAAATTCTGCCATTATGAGCAAGTATTCTTCACAACAAGCTGCAGTCAGCATAGTCCTACGTGTTGTTGTTGTTGTTTAACAAGGGCTGCTGAACTTCTCGTTCTTTTGCAGCCAATACAAAATTGAAGGCTCATTGGTATTATTACACTGTAGATCTAGGCTTTTCCTGTGGCTTGTCTGCCATTCTGAAACATGCAGAGTTGAAGTCATGAGCTCCTGTTTCTCCAGCATTGGCCTGCATTTAAAGGATCGTCACATATGTTCCCAATCTAGGAGTAAGAAGTGTGTAGCACAATGTGCATCCCCCGCCATCCAAGGGGCTCTCCAACTACGCAGAGCTAAAATACTGTAATCTGGTTCTGGGCTCTCCCAAGGAATTGTCACGTCCTGCACAGAACCACTTCTCAGCGTCCCCTGCCTATCACTGGGTCAATAGTGAGATCCTTCTGTAAGCAGTCAACCACATCAAAGCCAAAGAATTATGCCTGGGGTTCAAGTGACTTCTCCCAAATTAGTTTGCAATGCTGGGTTCTCAACAAGTTTCACCACAGGGGGAATCCCTGGAAGTGTGTGGATGATTTATAAAGTCAATGAGGATGTAATTAGCCTCACAGACATAGGATCACTTCCACATATGTATATGTCGTGTGAAATTCTAATTCACATATATAAATTAAAAAGTAAAGGTAAAGCCTAACACATAAATTCAATAAAAGGAAAGAAGAATGGTAAAGAACAGTGCTGTCACAATGACGGTACTCGAGATCCCCTTTTTATGCTTCGTCTGCATATTCTCACGCTTTCACGTTGATAGTAAAGCCTACTACATCAATACACGCTTTCTACAATAACACGTGTACTGCATTTCTAAGAAAAACCTTGAGCTAGGCACCCTGCGTAATGACCTAAATTAATACTTCCATTAATTTCATTTTATACACGGCGTGATGAAAAGACAGATGAACTTAGGATAGAGAGAAGGGAGGGCTGAAAGCAGGAACGCATGCCACACTAAACACGCGTCTCGCGATACACAATTAATGCCACCCACCCCTAGCGTAAGGCCAGAAGCAATAATTTTTTTTTTTTCAAATCGACAGTGAAAAAAAAACACTACCCATACGAGAGTTAGGTTTAAAAACTTACAAAACGCTTATTAGGAAACATGACATTCTACTGTTTTATGTCTAAAATCCTGACATTAGTCTGACAGTACAGCAGGACAGGTGGCGGTTCTAAACATAAAAAAAAAATAAAAAAAAAAACAAATACACGACTATCCTAGAAAATACATATTTTGAACGCAGCCACTTAGCTCCCTTAAATTTGTATATTTGGGTTCCTTAGGACTTGCTGACAAATAATATGTTAAGTGTTACGCAAATAGTCTAGGAATTAACAAATTATAGCCAAAAGAAATAGTGAGGGTGTCAGACAACACCAAAATCAGAATCGCTCAGTGGCAGATTTTGAAACCACCATTGTACGGGAAATAGGTCCCCATGTTAAATCCTATTTGATTGGAGCGCAGTAAATGTAAGGCGAAACACGATTAGTCGGACTACAAATACTAATTTTTTGTTGTTAGGGGAAACAGTAGTAGAGGTACTTTTTTGAAAAGCTGTGTAAACATGGCACGATTGGTTAGACCCGCCAATATAGTCAATTAGAAGCGTCAGTTCAGCACCACATTTTCAAATAAACTTTCTAAAGCAACAGTGCGTTGAGATTCAGCTTATATTTTTATAAATAAAAGCCTGAGACAGCGGCAGGTCGGATTTTGTGCCATATTCATTGCCAGTCAACGTAATTGTGTATTATTTCCATGAATTGTGGTAAGCTTGAAATATTTGATATCTTTTTAATGAAAATTGAATGTAAATTGATAATTTATGTCTGTATATGTGAGTAGTTCAGTAGCAAACATGAGGCAAAGCCTAGATATTGCTCCAACCTGAACAGAACGTGTCTGAGAAAAGTAAAATTGCATGGAATTGCCTAACAGTACACTGACACCTATCTTATTGACTAGAAGGAACTAATGCTGGAATTGCAGAGGCGTAGTAACCATTAGGGAGGAGTATACTGGTGTAAATTGTTTCAGATGAAGATAGCAGTTGGCCTACCGCTCTGAACTCAGTGTTTGTTATGTATTGTGTTCAGTCTGGAAATAGATTATAAATTAGTTCTGAAATAGGAGGTACAACCTTCTTGTTTCAGGGACCGTGGTCCTAAAGTTATTGAGCAGCACCTGGTCGGAGCTTTGCTGAATCTAGAGGCTGACAGCATACTCCTGGGTCCAGATAGTGACCAGTGAGGTGTCTCCAGAACACAGGGAAGCTATCGAGCAGAGGAGTCTTTTCCTGCCGCCATCACGAAAGATAAGCTTCTGTGGCCAGAGGAGCTCAACATTATGTGTCCCCCTCTAAAATTGACATTATAGTAAAACAGAGGGACAATACCTTGTTTAAATTGATAGGAACTGTGAACGTTTCCCATACTATTTCCAAGATAAACAAACACTTGAAGTCATGATGACAAATAACAACATAGCTTGAAAAACAAAACCAGTATTACCTCATAGTACTACTACACAACTGACACACATAGGATAATACTAATAAAATATGTCACTACAAGGTTCATATTTATAAATTATGTACATATAAATTGTGATTACATTTGATTGTGATTCCTGGTTCACTGTGTAGTTGAATCAGGATATATATTAGTGAAAGTAATTAATACATATATATTTGAAACTTTACCAGTGACTCATTTAAGATAGTCTTATAGAGTGTTAAATGTGTGTGAGTGTCACAGTGTTGTCAAGTGTGGTGGAATAAATTAAATTGTTTATCTGTCTGTTGTTGTTGTGACTTACACTTCATCATTTACATAACCCTAGACATTCAACGTAGTCATCACAATATTCCAGAATAATTCTGACTGAGGTATAAATGTGGTAGCAAGTAAGGTTATCTGTAAAACACTACACCTATTAGATACAGATACCTTCACAGCTGATCTCAGTCAGTACACTAAGTCCCCTATAAGTATTTATATCATCCCACTTTACCACATATATTGGGGTCTCGCTCCCGGGATATTGAACTTTCTCCTATTATATATATTGGGAATAATAAGAATTAAAAGGTATCCTTGGGTGGAAATAAATAACGTTGAGCTCTCAGTGCCTGTGGTGTCCTTGGATAAGTAATTACAGATTGTATTGTTTAGTTAGACATTACATACATTTACCTGTTAGAAAATGGCGGACTTGGCAAAATTTCGATCTGCTGCTGTGCAGACTGCAAAAGAGTTAGGAATGGACGGGCAAATTATGATTGCTTATGTCACTGCTGAATGTGACAAATATATTGAACGGGAAGAAAGAAGATTAGAAAAAGAGGCCGAAAGAAAGTTAGAGGCTGAGACTAAGAGGCTGCAGATTGAGGCTGAGGCTAAGAAATTGGAAGCAGAAGAAAAGAGATTAGCTGCAGAAAGGAAAGCCGAGAAAAGAAGATTGACTGCAGAGAGGGAAGCAGAAAAGGAGGAGAAGAGATTACAAAGGGAACACGAGTTACGACTAAGGGAGTTTGAGTTTCAAGGCCATGCTCCTGAAAATGGTGCCAGTCCCTTTACCTCTGATGCCACTGCTAGTCAGGGAGCCTCAACCTCAGCTATGAACTTTCATTTAGATCATTTTGTTGAGAAAGACGATGATATTGAGAGCTATCTAAATAGATATGAACTATTAGCTACCACGTATGGGTTAGAGAGAGAAAGGTGGAGCTTAAAGTTATCTCAAGGGCTTCGTGGGGCAGCTTATGAAGTTTTTGCCAAAATGAACAGAGGTGATCAAGAAAATTATGACATGCTAAAGCAGGCTCTTTTGTTAAGATATGAAAAGAACGCAGAATTTTATAGGAAAAAATTTAGGAATGCTAAACTACTGTCAGGTGAAACCTATCACCAGTTCTCTGCACGGTTAGAGACATACTTGGAGAAATGGACTTCTCTGGGGAAAACCCAAGATCTTAAGGAAATGGTCCTTATAGAACAATTAAGAGAGTCCATGGCTCCAGACCTGAGAAAGTTTCTCATGGAACAAGGTGCAGAGAGGCTGGGTGAGTTGCTAAATGTTGCAGAAAGGTATCAAGCGGCTCAGGCAGAGGTATCAGGTAATAAAAAGAAACAGGTAGAAAATTTTAGGGCACCACAGAACTTTAATAAATTTGATCCTAGAGATCAAAACAAAGGTAAGCACCAGTTTGATAGGCCACGGTATGACAATAAAAATAAAACCCCACAATTCGATGAAAGGAAATATGATGAAAGAAAATCTTTCAACCAAGGAAAGAGATGGTGTAAAAATTGTAAGATGAACAATCATGACACTGACCGTTGCAGAAGGAACCCTATAGTTATGGCCACCCTTCAGGTCAGGTCGACCTCAAGACAGGAGGAGGATATTCTGATAGATACCACTCCAGAAGAGATGAGGAAGGCACAGGCTGGGGATAAGACCCTCAAGCCTTGTTTCAGGAAATTGTCAACTTGTCATACAACTCCAGGCAAGGGAGATTTTTACATGAAAAACAAGTTGATTTACAGGAAGGCCGGAACTAGATCCCATGGTCACGGACAGTTGGTTCTTCCAAAGAGATATAGGGCAGACTTAATAAGGAGCCTACATGTGAAACCAGATGGGGACCATGAGAAAATTGGTACCATCATCCAAAAGGTGGCTCACAATTATTATTGGCCCAAGGCAAGGTGGGACATTGAGAATTTTGTAGAAAGGTGTAGCATAGCACATGAGGGAACACCCACAAGTGGGAACATTGATCAGGACCTGGACACGCCACGGGGCAAAATTAGGCCTGATAATAAAAAGAAAAATAAATTTGATAAAGTGGACCAAATGGAATGGGAAGCCCCTTTTCACGGACAAGCTTCAATTAACTGTTTTACAATGGCCACTATGCAGAGAGTGCAAAAAGATGTCTTACCCCAGGATAAGCCGAAAATCCCTCAATCGGACTTAAACAAACTGGAGGAAGAGGATGTAGAGAGGAAATCTCTCATCAAGAATTCTAAGTGGGGAGAAAGCCCCAAGAAAAAAAATTGGTAGCGGTCGTTTTGTGCATGATAATTCTGGGAAGAAAAATCATCACTATAGCGCTTCGAGTGGAAGAGACCATACCGGTGCATGGACAAATAGGTCCACAAAATTAAAGGTCCATATGTAACGCTGTTAAGAACGTGGACTGATGAAAAGGCAGAGGAAAATATTACATCCTCATACCAATATGTGAATGAGCTGACCACTCGTTTAAAAACTGGCTGGAAACTTGCCAATGAAAATTTGAGACAAGCCAGGAAAAAACATGCTGCTTACTATAACAGGAAAGCTAAAGACAGAGATTTGGCTGTGGGAGAGAAGGTACTGCTTCTTCTACCCGGTAGTCAGAATAAGTTACAAATTGGATGGCAAGGTCCATATACAGTTCTAGAGAAGGTGTCTAGAACAAATTATAAGATAGATAAGAAGGGGAAAGAAAAAATCTATCATGTGAATCTCCTGAAGAAATATTTGGAAAGAGAACATCAGGAAGAGACACACTTGTTGACCTTGTCCATTGCCATGGAAATGAAAAAGGAACCACTTTCATCATTTGAATATCCATTACATCCCTGTGAGACAGCGGCACAGGTGAAAATCAGTACACATTTAACGAAAAATCAGAAAGAGAGAGTGCAACAGGTTCTAGATAATCATACAGAGGTGTTAACAGACCGACCGGGGCATACAAACTTATTGGAATATGATATGAAACTGATAGACCCCACACCTGTCTGTATGAAACCCTATTCGATTCCTTTTGCTAAGGAGAAAGCTTTGAAGGAAGAGATAGACTATTTGTTGAAGGAAGGAATTATTTCACACAGTGAATCCTCGTATAGTTCCAGTGTTGTACTCTTAAGGAAACCCTCTGGAGAACATAGACTCTGTATAGATTACAGGAGACTGAATGCTATCACAGAAGGACAGGTGGATCCATTGCCGGATACAAATCAGTTGTTTGCCAGACTAAATAAAGCTAAATATTTCTCAAAAGTGGATCTGAGTAAAGGATACTATCAGATTCCAGTAAAGCCTGAGGTTAGACCATACCTAGCGTTTAGTACCTCAGAGGGACACTATGAGTTTAACAGATTGCCATTTGGATTGAAGAATGCGCCTAGTGTCTTCTCTAGAATGATGAGAAAATTATTGGACCCTCTGAATAATCCATGCATCACAAATTTCATGGATGATATCCTTATAGCAACAGAAACATTTGAGGAACACATTGACTCTCTGAACATGCTGTTTAATCGACTTAGAGAAGCGAATTTAACAGCCCGACCAACCAAATGTTGTGTTGGATGTAAAGAATTAGAGTTCTTGGGACACACAGTTCATCAGGGAAACATGACCCCTGACCCCAAGAATTTAGAGAAACTAAAGAAAGCCCCAAGACCACAAACCAAGAAAGACGTGAGATCCTTTGTCTCATTATGTGGTTTCTACCAAAAGTATATCAAAAACTTTAATTCCATATGTGCACCGTTAACTGATTTGACACGTAAAGGACATCCAGATCGAATTACATGGACTCCACAATGCGAATTCGCTTACCAGGAATTGAAGGAAAAGCTCACAAGTAAACCTATTTTGAAATTACCTGACTTAAGTCAAGAATTCATTGTAAGGACGGATGCCAGTAATATTGGGTTAGGTGCGACTCTGCTACAGAAATCAGATGCATTGGATGGGGAATTAAGCCCAGTGGCATATGCTAGCAGAAAGTTGAATAAAGCTGAAACCAATTACTCAACTAGCGAAAAAGAATGTCTTGCAGTAATATGGGCGATAAAGAAATTCAATATTTATCTGTATGGGAAGGCATTTAAGTTGCAAACGGATCACAAACCCTTGTCGTTTCTAGCGCAGGCTAGACATGAAAATTCTAGATTACTCCGTTGGTCATTACTGATGCAGCCATATGAGTTTAGCATAGAGTATATAAGTGGAAAAACAAATCTGGGAGCGGATTTTTTAAGCCGCCATCCGTGTGATGAGAATCACCCTAAGCCCCAGGAAAGATAATAAATTTCTCTATGTGTATATAGAATTATAGACTGACATATAACGTCTGTTTCAAGTGGGGAGAATTTGTCGTGTGAAATTCTAATCCACATATATAAATTAAAAAGTAAAGGTAAAGCCTAACACATAAATTCAATAAAAGGAAAGAAGAATGGTAAAGAACAGTGCTGTCACAATGACGGTACTCGAGATCCCCTTTTTATGCTTCGTCTGCATATTCTCACGCTTTCACGTTGATAGTAAAGCCTACTACATCATACACGCTTTCTACAATAAAAACGTGTACTGCATTTCTAAGAAAAACCTTGAGCTAGGCACCCTGCGTAATGACCTAAATTAATACTTCCATTAATTTCATTTTATACACGGCGTGATGAAAAGACAGATGAACTTAGGATAGAGAGAAGGGAGGGCTGAAAGCAGGAACGCATGCCACACTAAACACGCGTCTCGCGATATACAATTAATGCCACCCACCCCTAGCGAAAGGCCAGAAGCAATAACTTTTTTTTTTTCAAATCGACAGTGATAAAAAACACTACCCATACGAGAGTTAGGTTTAAAAACTTACAAAACGCTTATTAGGAAACATGACATTCTACTGTTTTATGTCTAAAATCCTGACATTAGTCTGACAGTACAGCAGGACAGGTGGCGGTTCTAAACATAAAAAAATAAAAATAAAAAATACACGACTATCCTAGAAAATACATATTTTGAACGCAGCCACTTAGCTCCCTTAAATTTGTATATTTGGGTTCCTTAGGACTTGCTGACAAATAATATGTTAAGTGTTACGCAAATAGTCTAGGAATTAACAAATTATAGCCAAAAGAAATAGTGAGGGTGTCAGACAACACCAAAATCAGAATCGCTCAGTGGCAGATTTTGAAACCACCATTGTACGGGAAATAGGTCCCCATGTTAAATCCTATTTGATTGGAGCGCAGTAAATGTAAGGCGAAACACGATTAGTCGGACTACAAATACTAATTTTTTGTTGTTAGGGGAAACAGTAGTAGAGGTACTTTTTTGAAAAGCTGTGTAAACATGGCACGATTGGTTAGACCCGCCAATATAGTCAATTAGAAGCGTCAGTTCAGCACCACATTTTCAAATAAACTTTCTAAAGCAACAGTGCGTTGAGATTCAGCTTATATTTTTCTAAATAAAAGCCTGAGACAGCGGCAGGTCGGATTTTGTGCCATATTCATTGCCAGTCAACGTAATTGTGTATTATTTCCATGAATTGTGGTAAGCTTGAAATATTTGATATCTTTTTAATGAAAATTGAATGTAAATTGATAATTTATGTCTGTATATGTGTGTAGTTCAGTAGCAAACATGAGGCAAAGCCTAGATATTGCTCCAACCTGAACAGAACGTGTCTGAGAAAAGTAAAATTGCATGGAATTGCCTAACAGTACACTGACACCTATCTTATTGACTAGAAGGAACTAATGCTGGAATTGCAGAGGCGTAGTAACCATTAGGGAGGAGTATACTGGTGTAAATTGTTTCAGATGAAGATAGCAGTTGGCCTACCGCTCTGAACTCAGTGTTTGTTATGTATTGTGTTCAGTCTGGAAATAGATTATAAATTAGTTCTGAAATAGGAGGTACAACCTTCTTGTTTCAGGGACCGTGGTCCTAAAGTTATTGAGCAGCACCTGGTCGGAGCTTTGCTGAATCTAGAGGCTGACAGCATACTCCTGGGTCCAGATAGTGACCAGTGAGGTGTCTCCAGAACACAGGGAAGCTATCGAGCAGAGAAGTCTTTTCCTGCCGCCATCACGAAAGATAAGCTTCTGTGGCCAGAGGAGCTCAACATTATGTGTCCCCCTCTAAAATTGACATTATAGTAAAACAGAGGGACAATACCTTGTTTAAATTGATAGGAACTGTGAACGTTTCCCCCTACTATTTCCAAGATAAACAAACACTTGAAGTCATGATGACAAATAACAACATAGCTTGAAAAACAAAACCAGTATTACCTCATAGTACTACTACACAACTGACACACATAGGATAATACTAATAAAATATGTCACTACAAGGTTCATATTTATAAATTATGTACATATAAATTGTGATTACATTTGATTGTGATTCCTGGTTCACTGTGTAGTTGAAGCAGGATATATATTAGTGAAAGTAATTAATACATATATATTTGAAACTTTACCAGTGACTCATTTAAGATAGTCTTATAGAGTGTTAAATGTGTGTGAGTGTCACAGTGTTGTCAAGTGTGGTGGAATAAATTAAATTGTTTATCTGTCTGTTGTTGTTGTGACTTACACTTCATCATTTACATAACCCTAGACATTCAACGTAGTCATCACAATATTCCAGAATAATTCTCACTGAGGTATAAATGTGGTAGCAAGTAAGGTTATCTGTAAAACACTACACCTATTAGATACAGATACCTTCACAGCTGATCTCAGTCAGTACACTAAGTCCCCTATAAGTATTTATATCATCCCACTTGACCACAGTATATTGTAGCCTTTCAGAGATATTAAACTGTTCAACCATGAAGATTCATTAAGTTATCCAGGTCTGGCATTGTCAGATCGTATATTAACTTCCTAGGCCTGTATTAAACACAACAAATGTGACGCGGTAAGAAATGTGTAAAATAACAGATCTGTGATGTGGCGGCAGCGTACAACTTGACGGCAGTCCAGATTTGTCCTGTCTGTTTATTGCGCAGTTTTAAACAAAAATAGTACTATTTTGCAGTTCTGTTCATGGCATAATTAGTGCAGTTTCAATTCAGCGTCAAGTAAAGTGGAAAATTATTGGTTACTGTTATCAAGGTCGCTAAAAAATATCCACAAAAACAAAAACCATACATTCTATTGCATTGAATACAAGTAGACGGTCAGTTATCATTAATCAATAATTCATATCATTCGCAGAAAAATATATACATTTGTGAAAGAAATGAAGAATGAATGATGCAATAGAATGTCTAGAAAACTGTATTTTTTGTTTTAAGTGCATGTGGTAGCAATAATAAAAGTGGATTCCTACAAGCTGCTTTTTGTCCCCTAGATTTTGTTTTATGATTTTTACATACTTTAAGTTACATAAAATCATCTGAGTCAATGCTAGTTACAAGTTTGTAGATTAAAAGTAATTAAATATGGGACTATATGCAAATTTCAGTTCTCTAAGATGAGTGGAACACAGAGACTGTGAGCGTCAAAAATGTGAAACGTGACAAATATACAAGACACAATCGACCTTAAATAAAAGTAGCTAACAACTGGATTATCCCGCTAGAGCAGCGTTGCCACTCAAGTTCTAGAAATAAACCCAGATGCTCTTCTAAAAAAAAACCAGAAATACCCAGATTATTTTATGCCTCAAATACACGGGATAGACGATGCTTACATAATCTTTTATGTGCATCTTTAGCACAAATAATCTGTGTGCTACCAATTTTTATGTATTTCTTCATTTTTTTTTTTTTTTTAAATTACCAAAAATTCACAATTAAATAAAAATGATTTTAATAACACCCCAATATATGAACTCTTGAAAATGGGATATTTTAACAGTAATATACTTACATTAGTTACATTAACAAAATGTTCCTCAAATTAAATATAAAATGTTAGTTGTAACTTGTTACTGTGGAAAAATGTCACTTGTCAGAGACTCTGCATCAATGTCGACAACTTCTCCTTCGTCAAGATCATATGCATGAATTGACAACGTGGAATCTTGATTGTGAAGTTCCAAAATCTTTGCATATCTCTGCCGACAACGTCCTTCGCGCACATCTTCAAGCACGCTTTTACTAGGATTAAACTTATGACAAACTCCGTCTTTGGCAACTGCTTGCTTGGCTAGTATTCGATTGGAAACTGTTTCACACAAAAGCGTGTTGGTTTGTTTAGTTTTAACTAAGTTAACCTTCGAAAACACTCTTTCGACGCATGCTGAGGAGTGAGGTAGTGCCATAAGCGTGCACATGAGGTCAGCCAAAACATCAAATTTCTTCTGGTTATTAGCATCTGTTACTTGTTGCAGTCCCAGCCAGAATGCGGGCGGATCCTCATCCACTAGATGTCCAAGATCTTTTCGGTACGATGCCAGTTCTCGCCATTGATCAGACAGATGATCAAGGCTCTCTTCTGAAACAACTGTTGGGAACTGCGCTGCTAATGGAATGATAGAAGGTTTGTTGATATCAAGAGCTTGCTTTGGATCCAACAGCTGCATTTGCGCCAGAACACTGTTTTGTTCAAGTGGGAACCTGCGTCGTATTTGAGTACAAAGTTCAATCAGGTATGCCAATACATCCTTGCGAAACTGGACTTCTTTATCTCGTAACGGTTGTCGCATTAACTGCGCTTCGCATCGTCCACCCAGCTCAGTGTAATTCAGTTTCTTGTGCACCTGTACATCCGAAGGATCAATGTCGGCAAGAGTGCGATGCTCATGCTGCAATACTTCCTGCCTAATAAACATACTGAGAAGAAAACGATACTCTCTTGTTACACTCGGGTACACTTTGTGAAGACGGAAGTTCTCGGACTGGAATTCCATGTTCATGACGTTAACTTTACCCAGTATGTAGCCGACAAATAGAAGCATGTGCTTCGTGCCAACAGTGTTCATCGTCTGCAGGATTTGCCCTGCACCGTCGACGTTGTCCACTGAAGCTTCGGATTGGAAATACAAGTGCAGAGCATCCCATTGCTCAAGGATCCTCTCAATGACTGCTTCACGGGACAGCCAGCGTGTTTCACACAGCTTCAACAATTTATGTTTCTGGGCCTGAACTACATCTTGTATTAACTGGAACTGGAGATTTCTTTTACTACGACGCGAAAAATAGAAGCAGACATTCTTTATGAAAATTTGTAGCCAAGACGGTAGGTGGTTGCTGGCAGCATTTGCACAAAGTGCAAATGAGTGACAAACACAGCCGAGAACAAAGACATGTGGAGTCTCTTTCTTCAGATGTGCCTGTAAACCACTTGCAGTCCCCATCTTAGTGGCACAGTTGTCTGCAGCAAAACCAATGACGTTACTAAGCGGGATTTCATGCGTGCTCAACAATTTCTTAACAGCTGTAAACATGCCAAGACCAGTCCCATCCTCCACCTCAATGAGGTCTAACAGTGAATCAACTATTTTTGTTTTGTTTTTGTGTCACAGAATCGCACAACGACTGCCAACATCTGGTTCGTAGAAATATCAGTACCCTCATCAACGATTATAGAAAATTTCTGATTTCTGCAAATGTGTATAACTTCAAGCCGCTCAAAATGAGCAATACCGTACTGCATCACATAGGCAGCCTTGGTGCGCTTCGGTGACATTTTTTAGCAATTGTGCTGTCTGGAAATATATCTGCTTGCAACATTCAATCAAATGATCAGCTTGCGAAAACGGAGTATTATGTTCTGCCATGAAAGCCGACAACACTATCTCCGCTTTAGCAATTTAGTCTTGGAGACAGGGCTCTTTTGGTTTGATGAAAAACTTAATGTTCAGTTTTGCTTTTGGCTTCGAAGTTTTTCATGTGCTTCTGTGTGCTTTTATGTGTCAATAAAGCTGTTTTGTTGGCATTAGTTAATGTACAGGAACAGACCGTACAAATCGCAGCATAGCGATTACCAGAGTCCGGCTTTATCCAATCCTTCAGTTCGCTGTCTGTTAGCCATTCCGCACAAAAAGCCTGATGATACAATGGCTTCACATTTTTTACGCGGTGGCGTGTGTGTCGTCATGCTGCTACAACTACCAAGCGTACCTTCATCATCGCTCATTTTATAATCTTATAATAACAAAAAAAAAAAAAACAACCAAAATGCTGTTTATCTGCTTAAGTCTAAAATGTAAAAAGAAGACTTTATAACACATCGCAAAAATGACCGAGTAATGCAGATGACAGCCATTAACAGAATAATAGGAAATAGATAGCTGATGTAAACGAGTCAAAAAACAACGTCATTGATGTGGTTAAAAACAAGAATTAAATTTAAGTGGAATAAAAAATATATAGCACATAATGTTTTACATTTAATTATAATATACATATAATGTATAATGCTCAGTGCACAGAATATACATACATTGTAAATGTCAATTGTCAAATATACCCAGATTAATGCAGATTTTGAAAAAAAGTACCCAGATACCCAGACGGAAGCCCAAAAACCTAGTAAGAAATACCCAGCTGTGGCATCACTGCGCTAGAGTATAAAAGTCTGGTCACCCTTATTTAGGATCGAGCTTTCCTTTCACAGGAAGTCCTGAAAAGCAAAACTTCATTTTAAAAAAAGAAAAAAAAAAAAGATTCAGTCTGGAAAATAACTTAAGTGTCGGTGTGGGAACGCGGCAGCACGGCGGCATAAACATTTGGTTACTTTGACAGGCATTAAGTCATTTCCTCGCCTCCGCCTTTTTTTTTTTTTTTTCATCAACATTAAACGTACTTTGCATTAATATGTCAAGCTTCTCTCTTCTTCCTGTTGCTTTGCAGGATAACTCTTCCGCCTATCTCCTCCCCGATTCCCATTTCTAGATATATCTTTGACCTCATTATTGCTATATCTCTCCGGTCATGAATCTTTTACTGGTAAAGGCTGTCCCATAGCAGATACTGCCGCAGGGGAGTGAAGTGTTAGAGACCACTATACTAGGTCCAGCATCGAGAGGTGGGGGGGGGGGGGGGGGGCCCAGTTCTGTTCTTGACATGTGCTGCTTCCTTTCCTGACATTATCATAATTTTCTTTTTAAATAGATAAAACTGTAGACCTATGTGTCAAAAACATAATAGTAAATATATGGAAGTTTTTCTATGAAATAATGTCAAGGACAAGCATCTGCTAAGGATCCGCGGAAAAAAATACTGGGGACGAAGTAAGATAGGGCGGGCGGTCAAGATCATGGCAGTGGCGTACTTTAAGCGTTTGGCACTCAGGGCAGATCCTTTCTTCTGCAACCAACCCCCCCCCCCCCCCTTTCCCTTCCCCAACACACACCCTCCATAAATAAACACAAGGAAAATATGTTGAACAGTGCCGTACTGTTATAATAGTGTTCGGTGGCACCCCCTCATGGCTGTGACCCGGGGTGGACCGACGCCTCGCACCCCACCCCCTTCGTACGCCACTGGATCATGGGCGTGTTTTTCAGGAAGTTCAAGAGACTTAGACTACACAAAACCCCCTACAGTCCTCTCGTCCTAAGTGAACCCGCCCAGTTTGTGTCACTGGCTTGACATTTAAGAAGCTCGTTAATTACTATCTGGTTTGGGAAGGTCGTTGCTATCACTATTCTAACTTCTCCCCCCTCCCTTTCACAAAATCAAAATACTGATATTGTGTCAACATCCTACCATCATCTCCGCCTCTACACATGTTCCACCTCCTCAGGGTCGGTAGCTGAAGCGGCGTAAACCGAGGAAGAATTATAATGTATTTAAATAAACCACAAAATTTGAACCACAGGAGTTAATATTAGTGTTTTGTAAATGAAATATTGGTGGTTATTGTATAATTATGAGATATATATAATATTTATAGATAAAATATAAGTAATAAAATAAAAATTTAACGTAATACTTCGGTCTTGTAGAGCCATCTTTGGAGTATGAAGTAATGTCACTGTTTGCCTCCACCCAATTAATTGATGTTCTTTGACAGTGGCATAATGGGGCGGCCTTAATGGGATGGACTTGATGGGGGGTTGACCACTTCTACAGGTTCTTAAGCCTTAGAAATGAACTGCAGCAGTGACGTCTGGTGAGTCTTTCACTTTCTCTCTTCTAACATATTGTAGTAGGGCGTCAGTGTTTTAGTAACAGATCTTTCGGTGGAGAAGCTGCTTTCCTAGTAACATAAAGTTTCACAGCCTGTTTGTATTTGTGCCAAAGACGATTAAGTGTTTTTGTGGTGAGGATCCTAATTGGCACAATCTCCTGCTCTTCCTCCTCAGAATTTTGTTTAGCCAGTTGTGCAGCCAGCTCCTCTAAGACTTCCTTTGAAAGAGGCTCATCATGGTGTCGTAAAACTTGTATGTAAACCCACTTCTTAGTTAATACACTATGTCGAGATACAAATTTGCCCCAGCCAATCAACGAACAGTCGCTGAGCCAGAATAAATTACACGAAGGATACGCCAGGAAAAACTTAAGCCTAAAATTTCGGGTCTCGGTCACGGCCATCTTGTCTCCCAATATGGCGGCAGATAGAATAAAATTAGGCATAAGCCTTGTTTTTCGGAAGTCGGCCTGGGTCACGGATTGTACGAAACCGCATATAACCAATAAGCTTGCCACGCCGAGACCCAATCAAAAGCATTCCTTAAGCAGTAAAAGTTACCTCATCTACCTATATATACGGGCGAGTTGTAATCAAACTCACACACACACCAACACGAAGCCAGCTAGACGACATACTGGAGAAGAGAGGGCTGTCAAGATTGATTTATGCTTACCTGCATTGACCGAGAACTCTTGCTTCACTAAAGTCGACTGGCCTGTTTAAAATCTTAGAGGGTAAGTATACTTACTTAGAAACTTGTAGGAAAATAGGCCTACAGCAGATATATACTGTTTGTATTTGTTGTGTGTCATTTATACTACCTATACCTGTATATACGAGTATTTAATATGTATTGTTTCACTATGAATGTATCAGGTTACTGATTGTATCTTGGGGAATTAGGTATAATGATAGTATTTCCTGATATGATTGATGAAGACGAAAACCAACTGAAATTAAACCAAAACAGTCCTTGTTAGGACTCATAAAACTCCAATCTATTGTCTCATATAACTCCAATCTATTGTCTCATATAACTCCAACCTGAAATATAGCCAAACAGTCTTCGTCTTATATAACTCCTATCATCAGAACACAACAATATTGTTAGGATATATGTTACCAGCCAGTATAGCACTTGTCAGAGAGGGCCTGGTATATTATAGGGGGAAGGAATGGTTGTGTCACACCTAGGTGTACATATTATTGGATCTATTCATGTATTGAATTTATATTATTGGATGTATTCATGTATTAAATTTATATTATTGGATGTATTCATGTATTAATTTATCAGAACGAATGTTTTGCAAGTAGACACCTGTCTTGTCTCGCTATTGCTAACTCATACTGAGCCATGTTGTCATTCATCCTACATGCAGACACCTGAGACACGCTCATCTCATATACAATAGAAATAGGTGGGCTTGGCGACAGAAATTAGCCCCTTTTTTACTTGTTACAGGTTTTATTCGTGTATCAAACCTGAGGTCGTATGTCCAGTCAATCCAGCTGCCTGGAACGTCGCAGGAGCACAGTGATTGCACAGGAGCTACATCTTTAGTCCCCTTCAGTCTTGGGTGGGCTAACGAAACGATCATCAGCGGGTGTTGTGTGCAAGAAATTAAGGACAGAACTGTTTCAAGAGGTTAGTACACATTAGTACCATTTCTGTCGGCAATTGTGAGCATTAAACGGTCAAGGACGAAAAACTGAGTTAGCGTAGCAAGAGACAAGAATAACAGCATAGCTGATAAATTTTATATACTTAATTAACAGCACAGCTGATACATTTACTATAATTGAGTAACAGCACAGCTGATATAATTTTTGTTCCTATAAATGGAAGACTTGTAATATATATATATATATATATATATATATATATATATATATATATATATATATATATATATATATATATATATATATATATGTGTGTGTGTGTGTGTGTGTGTGTGTGTGTGTGTGTGTGTGTGTGTGTGTGTGTGTGTGTGTGTGTGTGTGTGTAAATCATTTGTAAACTTACAAATCCATTACATTCCATCTTCCAACATCCACCCTTCAGCACAAGAGTAGATAGTGTATATACAAAATAAATAATAATGAAATTGTATTTGAACGACTTGTCAATTTTATCATTGTTAAGTAAAATCTGTTTCCTTGTTTTAATAACACAGTTAGTTACACAGCGGGGTGGCGAGTTATGACTGTCTCCACTCTACTAATTTTTCGAGATCAGATCATTCACAGCCTTAACTAATTTGTGATACCAGTAGTTCTCTCATACACTTCACCATATTCTGCAGAAATTCTACTTCTGTATTGTCAGTACTATACTGATCATAGAGCCAATAAAAAACCTCACGCTACACTGGGCCTCGTTCCTGGGATATTTCTATATACCTTGAGCCATACTTAGTCTATTCATCTATCTACACTCTATCTTGTGCCACCCATAGATAACAAAAGAAACAAGTTTTTGAAAAAATTCAATAATAGCATTTTTTATTGTTTTCTTAGGAGGAGTACCATTTAGTACTCAGTAAATAAATGATGCTCACAAAAATGCACGAAAATTATTTGTTCATTTAAATTAATTAAGTTTAATTACATTAATTTTGATATAGTAAATTTACATACCCTCTCTAAGTAACGTCATGGCTGACCTAGTGAAGTTCAGGACTGCGGGCACGCAGATGGGTAAGGAATTAAATATAACAGGTGATGCTCTTATTCAATATGTCACAACAGAAGTGGACAAACACATGGATAGAGAGGAAAGAAAGTTGCAAGTAGAAGTGGAGAGAGAAGCCAAAATACTGGAAGCAGAGAAAGAAGCCAAAAGACTGGAAGCTGTGAGAGAAGCCAAAAGACTGGATGCTGAGAGAGAAGCCAACAAATTAGAAGTTGAAGAAAGGAAATTAGCAGCTGAAGTCAAGAAATTGGAGGCTGAAAATGAGGCAAAGAAAATTGACGCTGAGGAAAGGAAATTACAAGCAGAGAGAGACCATCAGTTGAGATTAAAAGAGCTTGAAATTCAGGCAACTACTGGCAATAATGGTGGTAGCTCACCTCACTCTGAGAGTAGCTGATAATGATGGAGCAAGTGAAAGAGTCCACGCCTCAAGAAATGAGGAAGTTTATCATGGAACAAGGAGCAGAGAGATTGGAAGATATTGTAACTGTTGCTGAGAGATATCATGCAGCTCAGGCACAATTATTAGGAAATAAGAAGAAGCAGGATGAAAACTTCCAATCATCACAAAACTATACCAAATATGAACAAAAGGACCATACCACAAGGAACAAACAAAGATTTGACCAAAAGGACAAATACCCTCTAAGATCGGATAAGACACCTTACCGGAAAGGAAAGAAAGTGGTGTACAACTTGTCTATTGAGTAACCACAATACTGCAGACTGCAGAAGGAACAACCCTCCTTATCTCGCTGCGTGTCTTACAACAGGGAACAAGGGAAGGAAGGAACTAGCAGTTAGTCAGAATGACCTCCGTCATCCCCCTGTCTGTGAGGAAGTGACATGTAATGGCACTAAAATTCAGTGCTTATATGATTCCGGATTGGAATTCGACTCAGTCGTGAGTGCAACCCTATGCACCCTGATCAACTTACCACAGAAACAGTGGACATACAAGGGGCAATGCAGGGAACCGGCACCATGACACTTCCCATAGCAAGGATCAACGTGAGAACTCGCTATGTGGAAGGAGTGATCCGAGCAGCAGTGAGTGATGATCCTATATACCCGCTGGTAATAGGATGTAAATGTCTTTTTGGGTGACCCAATAAAACCTGTTGTCATGGCAGCAAACCATACCAGGTCGAGCACCAGAAAGGAGGCGGGAGATCCAATAAACATTCATCGTATAAAGGTGAAACAGGCTCAAACAGCGGACAGCACATTGAAGCCTTGTTTCGGCAAACTGTCAAAGGTCCATAACCCTCCCGAGAAAAGAGACTACTATATGGAAAATGGCCTACTCTAGAGACAAGCTGAAAAAGGACCTAAAAGGCATGGACAGCTGGTAGTGCCAAAATTCTACAGGGAGGAAATTATGGAGCAAGAGCACGCTACATCAGGCAGTGGTCACAGAGGAAAAGGGGTCACTGGTCAAAATATAGCATTGCGATATTACTGGCCAGGAATAATTGAAGACATAAGTTGGTATATGAAATCCTGTTCAGAATGTAACCAGGTAACCTCATTCAGAAGCGTAGACCAGTTACAGGACCTAGGGAAGCATTGTTGCGGACGTAGGCCCACCAAGAAAACACACAAGAGGAAACAACAGGTAGATGCAGTGATAAAGAAAAAACAAAATCACAACAAGTCTACTGTTACATTAGTAACCATGGCAACTCTCCGCATTGTACAGAGAGGGGACGAGAGACATCCCACCCCGACTAGATATTTGTCGGAACACCATGGCCTGGATCATTTGGAAAATTTGGTTAGTCAGCAACCAGTATTAAAAAAGCTGCAGAAACAAACCCGAACCATAGGAGGTAGGAACCAGGGCTGTACCAAACAGTTGATGGAGACAGGCCCCACTTCGGTATACTGCCCCTTACAGTAGAAATAGGTGTGGGTCCGGCAACGTTGTTGTATTGCCGTCCCCATACACGGTCCACTGGAAGCATTGTTGCGGACATGGACTGAACAATAGCAAGCACAAACACTCAAGGATGAGATTGACTATCTCTTAAAAGAGAAAATTATTTCAAAGTCTGAATCTCCCCACAGCTCAAGTGTGGTGCTATTAAGAAAGCCTAATGGTGAACACAGGTTATGTATTGACTACAAGAAGCTAAATGCGATCACAGAATCTCAGGTGGACCCATTACCTGACACCAACCAGCTGTTCTCTACACTGAGTAAGGCTAGGTATTTATCGAAGGTAGATCTAAGCAAGGGATACTACCAAATACCAGTGAAACCAGAAGTTAGGAAAATGCTGGCATTTAGTACATCAGACGGACACTACGAGTTTAATGTACTACCCTTTGGACTGAAAAATGCTCCAAGTATATTTTCAAGAATGATGAGGAAATTGTTGGAACCTCTACAAAATCCCCATATCACTAACTTTATGGAAGACATTCTTGTTGCTACAAACACATTTGAAGAGCATATAGTAGCGCTCTCCATGTTGTTTGACAGACTGAGAGAAACTGGATTGACTGCACGTCCAACCAAGTGCTATATCGGTTGTAAGGAGTTGGAATTCCTAGGTCACACTATTTCTACAGGTCATATGTCTCCTGGCCCAAAGAATATAGAGAAGTTAAAAAAGGCACCCAGACCTCAAACGAAGAAAGATGTGAGAACATTTGTGTCATTATGTGGGTTCTATCAGAAGTACATACCCCACTTTAACTCTCTGTGTGCACCATTAACTAACTTAACGAAGAAAGGACAGCCTGACAAAATCCAATGGAATGCTGATTGTGAAAAAGCTTACACAGAGCTAAAAGCAAAACTCACCAGCAAATCCATCCTTACGCTACCCGATATCACACAGGAATTAGTATTAAGGACGGACGCAAGCAGTATAGGTATTGGAGCAACTCTCTTGCAGCAATCAAAAGTCCAGTCGGAGGAACTTTTACACGTCGCCTACGGTAGTAGGAAGCTTAATGCAGCTGAGTTGAATTACTCGATAAAAGAGAAAGAATGTTTGGCTCTAATTTGGTCCATCGACAAATTTTAACCTTACCTGTATGGGACACACTTCATTGTCCAAAGCGATCACCAGCCTTTAACATTCTTGGCAGCATCTAGAAAGTTAAATTCGAGATTGTTAAGGTGGAGTCTGCTTTGGCGACTTATTCCTTTACAGCGAATTACATTCCGGGAAGAGACAATGTAGGAGCTGATTTTTTAAGTCGACACCCTATTACTCAGGAAGTACAGACGAGCAACGATTAACTACATCAGGTATTTACACGTCAGCTATGACATGTCACAGCTATGAAAGGATGGGGCTATGTCGTAAAACGTGTGTGTAAACCCACTTCTTAGTTAATACACTATGTCGGGATACAAATTTGCCCCAGCCAATCAACGAACAGTCGCTGAGCCAGAATAAATTACACGAAGGATACGCCAGGAAAAACTTAAGCCTTAAATTTTGGGTATCGGTCACGGCCATCTTGTCTCCCAATATGACGGCAGATAGAATAAAAGTAGGCATAAGCCCTGTTTTTCGGAAGTCGGCCTGGGTCACGGATTGTACGAAACCGCATATAACCAATAAGCTTGCCACGCCGAGACCCAATCAAAAGCATTCCTTAAGCAGTAAAAGTTACCTCATCTACCTATGTATACGAGTTGTATTCAAACTCACACACACACACCAACTCGAAGCCAGCTAGACGACATACTGGAGAAGAGAGGGCTTTCAAGATTGATTTATGCTTACCTGCATTGACCGGGAACTCTTGCTTCACTAAAGTCGACTGGCCTGTTTAAAATCTTAGAGGGTAAGTATACTTACTTAGAAACTTGTAGGAAAATAGGCCTACAGCAGAAATATACTGTTTGTATTTGTTGTGTGTCATTTATACTACCTATACCTGTATATACGAGTATTTAATATGTATTGTTTCACTATGAATGTATCAGGTTACTGATTGTATCTTGGGGAATTAGGTATAATGATTGTATTTCCTGATATGATTGATGAAAACGAAAACCAACTGAAATATAACCAAAACAGTCCTTGTTAGGACTCATAAAACTCCAATCTATTGTCTCATATAACTCCAATCTATTGTCTCATATAAAACCAACTGAAATATAACCAAAACAGTCTTTGTTAGGACTCATAAAACTCCAATCTTATGTCTCATATAAATCCAACCTGAAATATAACCAAACAGTCCTCGTCTCATATAGCTCCTATCATCAGAACACAACAATATTGTTAGGATATATGTTACCAGCCAGTATAGCATTGTCAGAGAGGGCTGGTATATTATAGGGGGAAGGAAATGGTTGTTTCACAGCTAGGTGTACATATTATTGGATGTATTCATGTATTGAATTTATATTATTGGATGTATTCATGTATTGAATTTATATTATTGGATGTATTCATGTATTAATTTACCAGAAATAGTGTTTTGCAAGTAGACACCTGTCTTGTTTCGCTGTTGCTAACTCATACTCAGCCATGTTGTCATTCATCTTACATGCAGACACCTGAGACACGCTCATCTCATATACCAGAGCTTTTCAAACTTTTTTGTTCCGCGGTTCCCTTGACCTGTGCATAAATCACCGCGGCTCCTCTCTATACTACGAAGATCTATAGTTATTGGTGGACCTTGGCTCATAATATCGAGCCCAACACTTTTCCCAAGCCACCGCGACGCCCTTAGCCGAGGGCCGCGACGTCCCTGGGAGCCGCGACGCACAGTTTGAAAACTTCTGTCACATACAATAGAAATAGGTGGGCTAGAGGACAGAAATTAGCCCCTATTTTTACTTGTTACAGGTTTTATTCGTGTCATCAAACCTGAGGTCGTATGTCCAGTCAATCCAGCTGCCTGGAACGTCGCAGGAGCACAGTGATTGCACAGGAGCTACATCTTTAGTCCCCCTCAGTCTTGGGTGGGCTAACGAAACGATCATCAGCGGGTGTTGTGTGCAAGAAATTAAGGACAGAACTGTTTCAAGAAATGAGTACACATTAGTACCATTTCTGTCGGCAATTGTGAGCATTAAACGGTCAAGGACGAAAAACTGAGTTAGCGTAGCAAGAGACAAGAATAACAGCATAGCTGATAAATTTTATATACTTAATTAACAGCACAGCTGATACATTTACTATAATTGAGTAACAGCACAGCTGATATAATTTTTGTTCCTATAAATGGAAGACTTGTTATATATATATATATATAAATAAAAATATATATATAAATAAATATATATATAAATATAAATAAATATAAATATATATAAATATATATATATATATATATATATATATATATATATATATACATTTTATATATATATATATATATAGATATATATATATATATATATATATATATATATATATATATATATATATATATATATATATATATATATATACGAGGCGTGTTCAAATGAAACCCGACCGTGCTGCGCCAAGTGGACATTCGTAGGAGGAGCATGATGACGTCACATCTGACATAATAAGCACATACGAATGTACAAGTGTGTAAGTCTTCATTCTCCTAATATTCATTGGTTGTGGTGCAGACCGTTAAAATAATGGCCGGTGTGATAAGGAATCCGTCCAAGGTCGATGAGCGAGCGGTGATTCAGTTCCTAACAGCCGAAGGATGTCGACCAGTCGACATTCATCGCCGAATGAAAGCAGTGTATGGTTACAAAAGTGTGTCTAAGACTACAGTGAAATACTGAGAACGAATGTTTCGAGAAGGACGTCAGTTAACGAAAGACCTTCCGCGGCCAGGTCAGGTGCATATTGTTGCGACAGAAGAAGCCATCGCCGAGATTGATGCAGCAATACGGGTGGACCGTCGTCGGAGCTTACGTTCGCTAGCAGAGGAATTCGCTGTGTCTCTTGGGACAGTTCAAATGGTGGTTAGGAAGAAACTGAAGTATCGAAAGGTGTGTTCACAATGGGTCCCACGGATGCTGACCGATCACCATAAGGAAGAACGCATGGGGTGGAGTTTGAACCACCTGCTGCGTTACGAAGAGGAGGGTGATGCATTTCTGTTGCGCATAGTGGCAGGCGATGAGTCGTGGTGCCTCCACATGGAGCCGTGCAGCAAATCAGCGAGCATGCAATGGAAACATCCCGGATCACCAAAACCCAAAAAATTCAAGTCACAGATTTCCGCCGGTAAGGTTATGCTGACCGCATTTTTTGACCATGAAGGGCTTCTATTGGTAGACTTTAAAGAGCCTGGCGTGAACATCAATGCCATCCGCTACAAAGACACACTAGACAACCTTGCATACAGCCATCAAGAATAAACGACCCGGCATGCTTTCGCGTGGTGTGATTCTGTTGCACGACAGTGCTCGTCCACATGTTGCAAACATTGTGCAGGAAGCGTTAGCAAGGAAAAGGTGGGAAGTTCTGCCACACCCAGCCTACAGCCCCGATCTGTCACCATGTGACTTTCATTTGTTTGGACCCTTAAAAAAATCTCTAAAGGGACAACGATTCGACTCCGATGCAGACGTCAGGGCCGCGGTGACCAAACGGTTCAATAAGCAACCAAAGTCATTTTTCTCGGACGGCATCCGCCGTCTACCCAAGCAGTGGGATGCGTGTCTGAATGCCTATGGTGACTATTTCTAAAGAACCCCAGTGAGTACTTGCTTCATAACAATTGCTGTATTTAATTCTACTACTCCTGCTGATGTACCTTACATATATTTGTTATAAAGCCACTGGGACGGGTTTATTTGAACACACCTCGTATATATATATGTGTGTGTGTGTGTGTGTGCGCGCGCGAGCGTGCATGCGTGCGTGAGTGCTTGCGTGCGTGCGTGCGTGCGTGCGTGCGTGCGTGCGTGCGTGCGTGCGTGCGTGTGTGTGTGTGTGTGTGTGTGTGTGTGTGTGTGTGTGTGTGTGTGTGTGTAAATCATTTGTAAACTTACAAATCGATTACATTCCATCTTCCAACATCCACCTTTCAGCACAAGAGTAGATAGTGTATATACAAAATAAATACAGTAGAACTCCATTTATCCGAACCCCATGGGACCGAGCATCGTTCGGATAATCAAATGTTCGGATAATTGGATTACATAATATATCGAGTACATGTACACATATTTCTAAAAATAATTAACCATCACAAGGAAAATACACTATAAAACATATTTACTTGTACTGTAATAATAATACCCACACTGTATTAGATCACTGTATCACCAAAATCTTTTATTACACTGCAGTGCATGTACTACTTGTATTAATTATTTTTGTTAAGAAAGAGAAATGTTTTCAAAATAACATTACAAACGATTCAAAACCAGGCGCAACTTACGCACATATGTACTTGCACAGATGTAGCCCACTATTTAAAATAATGAGGAATCCTCTTTAGCACCAAACTGGATAGTCTCCTTTTGGCTGCTAAGTCCCGCATTCTCTTCAACAGCAGAAGCTATGTAGGACAGCTGTCATCTTCTTGCTCGTACCAAGCCATCGCTGTTTCTAGTGCTATAAAGGCCTCTTCAGGACTTGGTCGACGTTTTGGTTTTTCTTCATAATCTACAAGTACATCATGTACTTCTGAGGAGTCTTCATCATCGGTCACTACATGTATTTGGTTTTCTTCTTGCACAAAAGACAAAATTTCTTTGTCATTCAAAAACTGAAAACCAGAATCATTATCATCTTCTAGCCACATGTGTGCATCATCTTTGTCACAGTCCGAAAATCCGGGCATTGCTTGAAACAGTTCCACAACTTCATTTATACATTCATCATTTGTGTCCACTGCAGTAGTTTCATTTCCTTCTTTTTTCCCAAGCAAACTACTCCAAGCCTTGTTGAGATTATCTTGTGACAGGGTGGTCCAAGCATCAGCTAACATATAGCAGCAGTCTTTGAGATTAAGCTTTTTGGAAAACGCCACCACACTTTCTTCATCTTCAGCCAACAATAAACGACGCAGGACTTCCTTCTTGTACATCTTTTTAAGCTTTGCTATAACACCCTGATCCATTGGTTGAATCAGTGCTGTTACATTGGGAGGCAGAAAAATTACTTTAAAATTTGCATCAACTGCATTCAATGTATCCGTCTCTGGATGAGATGGTGCATTGTCCAGTAGAAGAATTACTTTTCCAGTTTTCTTTTCTTGTTCTCTCAACCTCTTCACGTTTGGGATGAACTGATTTGTATACCAATCAAGAAATATTTCACTATTCATCCAAGCACTCTTCTGTGCTTTGTAACACAATGGGAGAATGTCACATTCTTTAAACAACGTGGTTTTTTGGCTTTGCCGATCATTAGCACCGGTAAACGATGACTTCCACTGGCATTCGCGGCTACCAAAATTGTTACTCTCTCTTTGCACTTTTTAAACCCAGGGGCAGCTGCTTCGCGCTGAGATGCAAGTGATTTTTGAGGCAATGATTTCCAGTATAAGCCAGTCTCATCGGCATTATACACATCATCGAGTGAATAACCTTCTTCTTCCAAAAAAGCCAAGAATGTTTCTTTAAAATTTTTAGCGGCAGTTGCATCGCTAGATAAAGATTCCCCTTGAATCTCCAATTCTCGTATGCCATGACGAGATTTAAAGTTTCTTAACCATCCCTGGCTAGCCTTAAAGTCAGGAGGACCGTCAAGTTGATTGTTGAACTGAAGTGCCTTTTCACACAACAGAGAACCAGAGATAGGTTCCCCTTTGCTTCTTCTTTGCACAAACCATATATACAAAGCCTCTTCCAATTTCACATCTTTCGCATTTCTCATGGTTTTACGTTTCTTCGACCCATTTTCACTATCAAATTTCGATGCAAAACTCATAATTTTATCCTTGTTACTTTTGATGTCAGAGACGGTAGCTTTCCCAACATTGAAAATCCTCGCAAGTGAAGACACAGTTTCACCTTGTCCTAGTCTCTTGATAATTTCTGTTTTCGTTTCAATTGACAAAACATTGCGGTTCCTTTTATATGCTTTAGGCCTACTGGAAGATGCCATATCGCACAGAGAAATACTTGTACACCAAAATTATTCTGCTGTAGTAGCAGACACAATTATTTTAAGATGAACTGTCTGTTTAGCCAGTGTTCTACCTTAAACGCACACGTACACTGGATTGGTAAACCAGATATTAACTGACTTTATGATCTAACTGACTTCCTGTACGTAAGTGACCGACCATTAGCCATCCCATTCTCTACAAATTGTTCGCACACATTTAAAGTTTGCCGCATCAAAAGATTCAGAATTTTAGTCTAACGTGACTGTGGCATCTGATTTTTTTTTTTTCTGGAAAAAGTGTTCGGATAATTGGATGTTCGGATAATTAGGGTTCGGATAAATGGAGTTCTACTGTAATAAGGAAATTGTATTTGAACGACTTGACAATTTTATAATTGTTAAGTAAAATCTGTTTCCTTGTTTTAATAACACAGTTAGTTACACAGCGGGGTGGCGAGTTATGACTGTCTCCACTCTACTAATTTTTCGAGATCAGATCATTCACAGCCGTAACTAATTTGTGATACCAGTAGTTCTCTCATACACTGGGACTTCACCATATTCTGCAGATATTCTACTTCTGTATTGTCAGTACTATACTGATCTTAAAGCCAATAAAAACCTCACGCCACAGCACTAAAGACTTCATACTCAATATTAGAGCGTCCGATTTTTTTTTGGCCATATTATTTTAAGAGGATATTAATGTGAAACGGCGTATAATAAAGCGTCGGGGCCGACCTATATATATATATATATATGCTCAGTCTACCTCAGCAAATGTCGAAGAGTATGAATGCTAATTGTACCTGTAGCACGCTGGTTGTACATACGACGGATGCGTCCTCTCTCATGTCCATTTCTGCTAGTCCCATGTTTCATGCCAAACTCCAACAGCCTCAGCCTTGTTGATTCATCCAATGCAGTGTCATTATCTATCAGGCGATCATTAATTGCTCTTAGTATCTCTCCCTTATCGATGCCCAGTGTCCCCACTATGGGTGCTCTCGAGGCCAGTCTGTCAGCCCTCTCATTGCCCCGTACCCCCGCATGACCAGGACAGTAGATCCACACGAGTTCTTCAAGACTTTATTGGTGTTTTCCATTTCTGTCGCAGCCATCCGTTCTGAACTTTCCGAAGCATGGCTTGAGAGTCTGACAATATAACTGTCCTGGTTGATGGAGTTTCAGACAGCCACCTCAGTGCTGCAGTAACTGCTTCTACCTCCTTTCTCATGATGGAAGTTGTTTTATAATTGTAGAATGGTATAAAAAAAACCCATGTTCTCCATTTCGCTCACTCTTCTTTTCCTTTTTAATCCCAGCCATTGTTTTCCCTTGGAGTCACCACTACAGCTATACCACTACAGCTATACCACTACTTCAAGAAAATGGTCTCTTCTTTTGACATGTTTTCTTTCTATACACTCCGTGCTTTGTTTTTTTTTAAAATCTCTTGGTTATAAATATTTTCCCTCTTTTCTTCCTTCTTTACTGCAAGTTTATGTTTCTGTACCACATTTTTTTCATGTTCGTCTATCTTTGTATTCTCCATGCGTCATCCCTGTCGTGAGACATTCTAAATCCACATATCTAAATTAGAAAGTAAATGTAAAGCCTAACGAATTAATTCAATCAAAGGAAAGAAGAATGGTAAAAGAACAGTGCGGTCACAATAGCGTACGCCTGTGTTATAGAACGTCATACTAGCTAAACAAGAAATCCCCTTTTTCTACTTCGTCTGCATAATTGTAACGCTTTCACGTTTGCTAGTAAAGCCTACTGCATCAAATACACCCGTTTCTAAAAATAAAACTAGTACTATATTTCTTGTACGACCTTGAGAGAGACACTGCGTAATGACCTAGATTTAATATTCCATTAATGTCACTATGCACTACGTAAACTAAAAGACAGACGGGCTTAGAAGAGAGAGAGAGAGAGATGCACAGAGGAACGCATGCAATACTACCACGTCTCGCGATATAAAATTAATGCCACCCCACGCGAAAGGCATGCAGGCTTGATTTTTTTTTTCAAATAAACAGTGACAAAAAACACTACCAATACGAGGTAAGGTTTTAAAAAACATGGTTAATGCTTATTAGGAAACATGACACAATACTGTTTTACGTCTGAAATCCTGACATTAGCCTGACAGTACAGAAGACACCCCATCGTATAGAAGTGAACGGGTGGTAGAAGAAAATACATATTTTGAACGCAGCCACTTAGCTCCATTAAACTTATATATTTGGGTGCCTTAGGACTTGCTGACAAAGAATATGTTAGGTGTTAAGCAAATAGTCAAATAATTAACAAATTATAGCCAAAATACTATAGTGGTGTTGTCTGACAACATAGGATCATATTTGCTCATAATGGCGTGTTTGGACACTGCTTTAGAGGAAATGAGGCCACCACGTTAAATCCGATTTGATTGGCTAGAATAATATGTAAGACGAAACATGATTAGTCGATGGCATATACTATTTTTGGTTGTTAATGGCAACGATAGGAAGGGTACTTTTTTGTCAAAAGCTTTTGTAAACATGGTCTCATTGGCTAGACCATTTAATATAGTCAATTAGGAGCGTCTGTTCAGTGCCACTTTTTGAAATAAACTTTATAGAAGCAAGTGCGTTGAGAACCAGTTCATATTTTTCTAATAAAAGCCTGGGACAGAGGCAGATCGGAATTGTGCCATAACTCATCGCCCGTCAACGTATTTGTTTAATATTTCCTTGAATTGTGGTAAGCTAGACATATGTGATATCTTTTTGATGAAAATTGAATGTGAATTGATAAATTTATGTCTGTATGTGTGTGGTTCAGTAACAAACATGAGGCAAAGCCTAGATATTGCTCTATCATGAAAAAAAAACTTGTCGGAGAGGAGTATAACTGCATGGGATTGCCAAATAGTACTATGACACCTATCTTATTGAATAGAAGGAAATAATGCTGGAATTGCAGAGGCGTTGTAACCATTAGGGAGAGGAATACTGGTGTATATTGTTTCATGAGAAGCTAGCAGTTGGCCTACCGCGCTGAACTCGGTGTTTGTTATGTATTGTGCTTCAGTGTGGAAATAGATTATAAATTAGTTCTGAAGTAGGAGGTACAACCTTCTTGTTTCAGGGACCGTGGTACTAAAGTATTAAAGCAGCACCTGGTCTGAGTTGTGCTGAATCCAGAGGCTGGTAGCATACTCCTTGGTCAAGATATCGACTAGTGTTGTTTCTTAAGAAAACGGTGAAGCAAGCGAGCAGTGGAGACTGTTTCCTGCCGCCCACACAGAAGTTAAGATTTCGTTGGCCAGAGCAGCTCAATCTTGTGTATACCCCCCTCTAAAAGTGACTTTACATTAAATCAAGAGGGACATTTATTTGTTTCAAATAAAAAGAAACTGTGAACCTTTCCAATATTATTTCCACCAGAAACAAACACTTGAAGTCATGATGACAAACAACAACCTAGCTTGAAAAGCCAGTATTATCTCATAGTACTACATCACTACTTACACACATATTGTAATAATAATATATGTCAATACAAAGATCCTATCTATAAATTGTGTACATACAACTTGTGATTTCATTTGATTGTGATTCCTGGTTCACTTTGTAGTTGAATCAGGATATCTATTATTGAAAGGAATTAATACATATTTTAAAAGTTACACTTGACTTATTAAGATAGTCTTATAGAGTGTTCTATGTATGTGAGTGTCACAGTGTTGTAAAGTATTGTGGATTAAATTAAATTGTTTATCTGTCTGTTGGTTGTTGTAAACATACACTTCATCACTATCATAACCCTAGACATTCAACGTAGTCATCACAATATTCCAGAATAAGTCTGACTGAGGTCTAAATGTGGTAGCAAAGTAAGGTCATCTGTAATACACCACACTTATTAGATACAGATACCTTCACAGCTGATCTCAGTCAGTACACTAAGTCCCCTCTAAATATTTATATCATCCCACTTTACCACATATATTGGGGTCCTGTCCGGGATTTTGAATCTTCTCATATTATATATATTGGGGGTAATTCACTTCAGGGAATAATAAAAATTTAAAAGATATCCTTGGGTGAAAAAATAAATAAGGTTGAGCTCTCAGTGCTTGTGGTTGTCCTTAGATAATTAGTTAAAGATTGACTTGTTTAGGTTAGACATTGTATAAATTTGCCTGTTAGACAATGGCCGACCTGGCAAAATTTCGATCTGCTGCTGTGCAGGCTGCTAAAGAGTTAGGAATGGACGGGCAAGCTATGATTGCTTATGTCACTACTGAATGTGACAAATTTATTGAACGCGAAGAAAAAAGATTAGAAAAAGAAGCTGAAAGAAAGTTAGAGGCTGAAAAAGAAATTAAGAGGTTGCATATTGAGGCTGACAAGGAGGCTAGGTCATTAGAGGCTGAGGCTAAGAAGTTACAATTGGAGGCTGAGGCTAAGAAGTTACAATTGGAGGCTGAGGCTAAGAATGTCCAATTGGAGGCCGAAAGAGAAGAACGGAGACAGGCTGCAGAAAGGGAAGCAGAAGATAAGAGATTACAAAGGGAGCACGAGTTACGATTAAGGGAGTTGGAATTTCAAGGCCATGCTCCTGAAAATGGTGCCAGTCCCTTCACCTCTCATGCCACTGCTAGTCAGGGAGCCTCAACCTCAGCTATGAACTTTCATTTAGATCATTTTGTTGAGAAAGAAGATGATATCGAGAGCTATCTAAATAGATATGAACTATTAGCTACCACGTATGGGTTAGAGAGAGAAAGGTGGAGCTTAAAGTTATCACAAGGGCTTCGTGGTACAGCTTATGAAATTTTTGCCAAAATGAGCAGAGATGATCAAGAAAATTATGACATGCTAAAGCAGGCTCTTTTGTTAAGATATGAAAAGAATGGAGAATTTTATAGAAAAGAATTTAGGAATGCTAAACTACTGTCAGGTGAAACATATCACCAGTTCTCTGCACGGTTAGAGACATACTTGGAGAAATGGACTTCTCTGGGGAAAACCCAAGATCTTAAGGAAATGATCCTTATAGAACAACTAAGAGAGTCCATGGCTCCAGACCTGAGAAAGTTTCTCATGGACCAAGGTGCAGAGAGGCTGGGTGAGCTACTAAATGTCGCTGAAAGGTATCAGGCAGCTCAGGCAGAAGTAACAGGTAATAAAAAGAAACAGGTAGATAATTTTAAGGCACCACAGAACTTTAATAAATTTGATCCTAGAGATCAGAACAAAGGTAAGCACCAGTTTGATAGGCCACGGTATGACAATAAAAATAAAACCCCACAATTCGATGAAAGGAAATATGATGAAAGAAAATCTTTCAACCAAGGAAGGAAGTGGTGTACAAAGTGTAAGATGAACAATCATACCACTGAAAATTGTAGGAATAAAACTCCTCGTTTTGCTGCCATGAAATCTGGGAAGAAGGGAACAAAGGTCAAACCTGAGGAACTACAGGAACCGTACCACCCCCAGTGTGTGAAGATGTAATCTGTAATGGTGTCACCATAAGGTGTTTATATGATACAGGTTTAGATTATGATTCAGTTGTGAGTTCTCACCTGGTGCAAGCAGATCAATACACCACAGAAACAGTGGAAATTCAAGCTGCAACCAAGGAAGTGGCGACCATGACACTCCCTATCGCTAAGATACATGTAAAAACGCGATATGTGGAGGGACTAATCAAAGCAGCAGTGATAAATGAACCAATCTACCCTCTGATATTGGGGTGTAGATATGTCTTCTTGGGGAATCCCAAGAGACCTGTGATATTGGCAACGGTGCAGACCAGATCACAGTCCAAAAAGGAGGAGGAAAATCCAATAAATACTCATCCAGATGAGATGAGGAAGGCACAGGCGGAGGACAAAACACTCAAGCCGTGTTTTAAGAAGTTGCCCAAATCTCATACACCTCCAGGCAAGGGAGAATTTTATATGAAGAACAAGCTGATTTATAGGAAGGCTGGATCTGAATCCAATGGTCACGGACAGCTGGTCCTTCCCACTTCATATAGGACTAAAGTATTGGAACTAGGGCATGCGATTCCCTTCAGTGGTCATATGGGGATCAGCGCAACAGGACAGCGTATAGCTTGTCACTATTTCTGGCCAGGGATAACTGAAGATATCAAACGATATGTAAAATCCTGTCCAGAGTGCCAACGAGTAGCACCTAAGCATTGGACTGCACCCGCAACTCTAGGGGAAATGCCCATAGTGGGAACACCCTTTGAGAGAGTTGCCGTGGACCTTGTGGGACCTCTCACTCGAACCAAGAGGAGGAACAGCTACATTCTGACTCTGGTGGACACTTATTCTATGTGGGGAGAGGCGGTAGCCCTGTCATCCATTGACTCTAAACATGTGGCAGAGGCATTACTCACAATTTTCACAAGGTTAGGCTTTCCCAATCAAATCTTGACTGATAATGGCTCTCTGTTCAAGGGGAAACTAACAGAAGAAGTTTTCAGGATCTTCCAGGCCAAACACTTCCATTGTAGTGTGTACCACCCCCAAGGGAACGGCCAAGTGGAAAGATTTAATGGCACGTTGATGTCGATCCTGAGAAAGTTGGCACACGAAAAACCAGATACATGGGACCAGTACCTTCACGCCGCCCTCTTTGCTTATCGGGAGGTACCCCATAGTTCAACCGGTATGGCCCCGGCAACATTATTATTTGGAAGGCCAATAAAAGGTCCAATCAAAGCTCTGTTAAGAACGTGGACTGATGAAAAGGCAGAGGAAAATATTACATCCTCATACCAATATGTGAATGAGCTGACCACTCGATTAAAAACTGGCTAAAAACTTGCCAATGAAAATTTGAGACAAGCCAGAAAAAACATGCTGCCTATTACAACAGGAAAACTAAAGACAGAGATTTGGCTGTGGGAGAGAAGGTACTGCTTCTTCTACCCGGTAGTCAGAATAAGTTACAAATTGGATGGCAAGGTCCATATACAGTTCTAGAGAAGGTGTCTAGAACAAATTATAAGATAGATAAGAAGGGGAAAGAGAAAATCTATCATGTGAATCTCCTGAAGAAATATTTGGAAAGAGAAAATCAGGAAGAGACACACTTGTTGACCTTGTCCATTGCAATGGAGATGAAAAAGGAACCACTTTCATCATTTGAATATCCATTACATCCCTGTGAGACAGCGGCACAGGTGAAAATCAGTACACATTTAACGAAAAATCAGAAGGAGAGAGTGCAACAGGTTCTAGATGATCATACAGAGGTGTTAACGGACCGACAGGGGCATACAAACGTATTGGAATATGATATGAAACTGATAGACCCCACACCTGTCTGTATGAAAGCCTGTTCGATTCCTTTTGCTAAGGAGAAAGCTTTGAAGGAAGAGATAGACTATTTGTTGAAGGAGGGAATAATTTCACACAGTGAATCTTCGTATAGTTCCAGTGTGGTACTCTTAAGGAAACCCTCTGGAGAACATAGACTCTGTATAGATTACAGGAGACTGAATGCTATCACAGAAGGTCAGGTGGATCCATTGCCGGATACAAATCAGTTGTTTGCTAGGCTAAATAAAGCTAAATATTTCTCAAAAGTGGATCTGAGTAAAGGATACTATCAGATTCCAGTAAAGCCTGAGGTTAGACCGTACCTAGCTTTTAGTACCTCAGAGGGACACTGTGAGTTTAACAGATTGCCATTTGGATTGAAGAATGCGCCTAGTGTCTTCTCTAGAATGATGAGAAAATTGTTGGATCCTCTGAATAATCCATGCATCACAAATTTCATGGATGATATCCTTATAGCAACAGAAACATTTGAGGAACACATTGACTCTCTGAACATGCTGTTTAATCGACTTAGAGAAGCGAATTTGACAGCCCGACCAACCAAATGTTGCGTTGGATGTAAAGAATTAGAATTCTTGGGACACACAGTCCATCAGGGAAACATGACCCCTGACCCCAAGAATTTAGAGAAACTAAAGAAAGCCCCGAGACCACAAACCAATTAAGACGTGAGATCCTTTGTCTCATTATGTGGTTTCTACCAAAAGTATATCAAAAACTTTAATTCTATATGTGCACCGTTAACTGATTTGTCACGCAAAGGAAATCCAGATCGAATTACATGGACTGCACAATGTGAATTGGCATACCAGGAATTGAAGGAAAAGCTCACAAGCAAACCTATTTTGAAATTACCTGACTTAAGTCAAGAATTCATTGCGAGAACGGATGCAAGTAATATCGGGTTGTGCGCGACCCTGTTACAGAAATCAGATGCACTGAATGGGGAATTAACCCCAGTGGCATATGCTAGCAGAAAGTTGAATAAAGCTGAAACCAAGTATTCAACTAGCGAAAAAGAATGTCTGGCAGTAATATGGGCGATCAAGAAATTCAATATTTATCTGTATGGGAAGGCATTCAAGTTGCAAACGGATCACAAACCCTTATCGTTTCTAGCGCAGGCTAGGCATGAAAATTCGAGGTTACTCAGATGGTCCTTACTTTTGCAGCCATTCCAGTTCAGCATAGAGTATATTTCTGGAAAACTAACCTGGGTCCGGATTTTCTAAGCCGCCATCCGTGTGATGAGAATCACCGTAAGCACCAGGAATAATATTTAATTTCTCTATGTGTATATAGAATTATAGACTGACATATAACGTCTGTTTTAAGTGGGGAGAATTTGTCGTGAGACATTCTAAATCCACATATCTAAATTAGAAAGTAAATGTAAAGCCTAACAAATTAATTCAATCAAAGGAAAGAAGAATGGTAAAAGAACAGTGCGGTCACAATAGCGTACGCCTGTGTTATAGAACGTCATACTAGCTAAACAAGAAATCCCCTTTTTCTACTTCGTCTGCATAATTGTAACGCTTTCACGTTTGCTAGTAAAGCCTACTGCATCAAATACACCCGTTTCTAAAAATAAAACTAGTACTATATTTCTTGTACGACCTTGAGAGAGACACTGCGTAATGACCTAGATTTAATATTCCATTAATGTCACTATGCACTACGTAAACTAAAAGACAGACGGGCTTAGAAGAGAGAGAGAGAGAGAGAGAGAGAGAGAGAGAGAGAGAGAGAGATGTACGGAGGAACGCATGCAATACTACCACGTCTCGCGATATAAAATTAATGCCACCCCACGCGAAAGGCATGCAGGCTTGATTTTTTTTTCAAATAAACAGTGACAAAAAACACTACCAATACGAGGTAAGGTTTTAAAAAACATGGTTAATGCTTATTAGGAAACATGACACAATACTGTTTTACGTCTGAAATCCTGACATTAGCCTGACAGTACAGAAGACACCCCATCGTATAGAAGTGAGCGGGTGGCAGAAGAAAATACATATTTTGAACGCAGCCACTTAGCTCCATTAAACTTATATATTTGGGTGCCTTAGGACTTGCTGACAAAGAATATGTTAGGTGTTACGCAAATAGTCAAATAATTAACAAATTATAGCCAAAATACCATAGTGGTGTTGTCTGACAACACAGGATCATATTTGCTCATAATGGCGTGTTTGGACACTGCTTTAGAGGAAATGAGGCCACCACGTTAAATCCGATTTGATTGGCTAGAATAATATGTAAGGCGAAACATGATTAGTCGATGGCAAATACTATTTTTGGTTGTTAATGGCAACGATAGCAAGGGTACTTTTTTTCAAAAGCTTTTGTAAACATGGTCTCATTGGCTAGACCATTTAATATAGTCAATTAGGAGCGTCTGTTCAGTGCCACTTTTTGAAATAAACTTTATAGAAGCAAGTGCGTTGAGAATCAGTTCATATTTTTCTAATAAAAGCCTGGGACAGAGGCAGATTGGAATTGTGCCATAACCCATCGCCAGTCAACGTATTTGTTTAATATTTCCTTGAATTGTGGTAAGCTAGACATATTTGATATCTTTTTGATGAAAATTGAATGTGAATTGATAAATTTATGTCTGTATGTGTGTGGTTCAGTAACAAACATGAGGCAAAGCCTAGATATTGCTCTATCATGAAAAAAAAAACTTGTCGGAGAGGAGTATAACTGCATGGGATTGCCAAATAGTACTATGACACCTATCTTATTGAATAGAAGGAAATAATGCTGGAATTGCAGAGGCGTTGTAACCATTAGGGAGAGGAATACTGGTGTATATTGTTTCATGAGAAGCTAGCAGTTGGCCTACCGCGCTGAACTCGGTGTTTGTTATGTATTGTGCTTCAGTGTGGAAATAGATTATAAATTAGTTCTGAAGTAGGAGGTACAACCTTCTTGTTTCAGGGACCGTGGTACTAAAGTATTAAAGCAGCACCTGGTCTGAGTTGTGCTGAATCCAGAGGCTGGTAGCATACTCCTTGGTCAAGATATTGACCAGTGTTGTTTCTCAAGAAAACGGTGAAGCAAGCGAGCAGTGGAGACTGTTTCCTGCCGCCCACACAGAAGTTAAGATTTCGTTGGCCAGAGCAGCTCAATCTTGTGTATACCCCCCTCTAAAAGTGACTTTACATTAAATCAAGAGGGACATTTATTTGTTTCAAATAAAAAGAAACTGTGAACCTTTCCAATATTATTTCCACCAGAAACAAACACTTGAAGTCATGATGACAAACAACAACCTAGCTTGAAAAGCCAGTATTATCTCATAGTACTACATCACTACTTACACACATATTGTAATAATAATATATGTCAATACAAAGATCCTATCTATAAATTGTGTACATGCAACTTGTGATTTCATTTGATTGTGATTCCTGGTTCACTTTGTAGTTGAATCAGGATATCTATTATTGAAAGGAATTAATACATATTTTAAAAGTTACACTTGACTTATTAAGATAGTCTTATAGAGTGTTCTATGTATGTGAGTGTCACAGTGTTGTAAAGTATTGTGGATTAAATTAAATTGTTTATCTGTCTGTTGGTTGTTGTAAACATACACTTCATCACTATCATAACCCTAGACATTCAACGTAGTCATCACAATATTCCAGAATAAGTCTGACTGAGGTCTAAATGTGGTAGCAAAGTAAGGTCATCTGTAATACACCACACTTATTAGATACAGATACCTTCACAGCTGATCTCAGTCAGTACACTAAGTCCCTATAAATATTTATATCATCCCACTTTACCACAATCCCCTTTCTCTCTAAACCAGTGTTTCTTAACCTTTTAAATGTCCCGCACCCCTTTACATCACTTTAGGAAGCCTCGCACCCCTTTACAGAACTTTAGGAAGTCTCACGCCTCTTTACAGCACTTTAAGAAGCCTCGCACTCCTTTACAGCACCTTAAGAAGCCTCGCACCCCTGTACAACACTTTAAGAAGCCTCGCATCCATTTATAGTACTTTAAGAAGCCTCGCACCCCTTTAAAGAACTTTAAGAAGCCTCGCACCCCTTTACATCACTTTAAGAAGCCTCGCACCGATTTACATCACTTTAAGAAGCCTCGTACCCATTTACAGCACTTTAAGAAGCCTCGCAAGCCTTTACAGCACTTTAAGAAGCCTCGCACCCATTTACAGCACTTTAAGACGCCTCGCACTCCTTTACAGCACCTTAAGAAGCCTCGCACCCCTGTACAACACTTTAAGAAGCCTCGCACCCATTTACAGTACTTTAAAAAGCCTCGCACCCCTTTAAAGCCCTTTAAGAAGCCTCGCACCCCTTTACATCACTTTAAGAAGCCTCGCACCGATTTACATCACTTTAAGAAACCTCGCACCCATTTACAGCACTTTAAGAAGCCTGGCACCCATTTACAGCACTTTAAGAAGCCTGCACCCCTTTACAACACTTTACGAAGCCTCACACACCTTTACAGCACTTTAAGAAGCCTCGCACCCCTTTACAGCACTTTAAGAAGCTTCGCACCCATTTACAGCACTTTAAGAAGCTTCGCATCCATTTACAGCACTTTAAGAAGCTTCGCACCCATTTACAGCACTTTAAGAAGCCTGGCACCCATTTACAGCACTTTAAGAAGCCTGCACCCCTTTACAACACTTTACGAAGCCTCACACACCTTTACAGCACTTTAAGAAGCCTCGCACCCCTTTACAGCACTTTAAGAAGCTTCGCACCCATTTACAGCACTTTAAGAAGCTTCGCATCCATTTACAGCACTTTAAGAAGCTTCGCACCCATTTACAGCACTTTAAGAAGCCTCGTACCCCTTTACAGCACTTTAAGAAGCCTCGCACCCCTTTACAGCACTTTAAGAAGCTTCGCACCCATTTAAAGCGCTTTAAGAAGCCTCGCACCCCTTTACAGCACTTTAAGAAGCTTCGCACCCATGTATTAAGAAGCTTCGCACCCATGTATTAAGAAGCTTCGCACCCATGTATTAAGAAGCTTCGCACCCATGTACAGCACTTTAAGATGCCTCGCGCCCCTTTGCATCGTCATAAGAAGTTTCACACGTCATTATCTTCTAGCTCACACAATATGCCAAAAAGAAGAACAAGAGATACAAATATGTTTTTGGGAAAATGTTATTTACAAAATGTGACCAAGATTAGGCATTGAATTCACGTTGTCAATGTTCTGTTTTGTACAAATATGTTTTTGGGAAAATGTTATTTACAAAATGTGACCAAGATTAGGCATTGAATTCACGTTGTCAATGTTCTGTTTTGTACAAATATACTTAACCTCTGAGAATTATATAATGTTAATGATGATTCGCCTTCTAATATAATTGGCATATCTCACACCACCCTGAAGGTAGGTCTCGCACCCCTGGTGAAGAAGCTCTGCTCTAAACCGTGCTGACATTTTCTTTCTTCCTGTCCTCGTGTTTCCAGCTCCTTAAGTTTATCTTTTTATTTATCTCTAACTCTTCTCTTCAGCGTCTCTCAATTCTTGTGTGTCTCTTTTCTTATCTTTCTCAGACTCTCCGTTTCCTCTATTCTATCTTACCATTTTGGTTTCATTTCTGCCTGCTTTTAAATATTTCAACTTATTATTTATTTACCTGGTACAAGAAGTACGGATTTCTCTCGTTCTTTACTGAGTCCAGAATATAATCATATCAAAACAGCAGTAATTAAACCCTGTTAAAAGCTCTGTGGTGACAAATGAAGTGTTACTTTGGGTGTGGTATACATTTGAAATAAACTCTGAGATCTCTCCGGATTCATGTATAACTCGAAATGAGTTGTAAACATAACTTGAATGTGACAACTCAATTTAACTCTACTGAGCAGTCAGTAACACCTGGCCAACGGTTCTGCAACTTTATTATGAAGATACTCACGATGAACATGGCATGTCAATGAATAGTATACAATCAGATACAGGCACGCAGCTGCCAGTCAAGCTTCAGTTTCTGTCAAGACGTTTAAACCAGGCCCATATTCCACATGGCCCTTAAACAGTACAGTTATTTCTTGGCCTTAAACACGTACAGTCAGTTGACTACTGACTCAAAACGACTAGCTTTCCCACTAGTCAGGAGTACATCACTTTGCCTCAACGGCAAACACAGAGAACGTCCAGTTCTCTCAAGGTGCACAATTAATAACAGTTCCCGAACTGGAACACAACCATCAGCCACTATTGCTAATATTACGCTAAGTCCTGACGTTTACACATACGTCTGCCTTATAGGCCAACACGTTGGACAATAACCCAGGGTAACCCCTCTCACGTCATACCTCACAACGCATGGCATATTTACTTTATGGGAGTGCTCTGCGGTGCAAGACCATAAACGTGATTACTAAATGTAACCTGCTATGCACCGCACAGCAGCTCCCAACAAACCCTATGTCAGAAATTTACAGCTTAAGAATTATTATCCAGTTCGTTCTTTACTTCACCCCTCTTTTCCTTGTGTGAGTGTGTGTATGTGTGTGTGAGTGTGAGTGTGTGTGTGTGTGTGTGTGTGAAAGAGGGGAAAAACGGGGAGGGGCGGTAAGCGCAAGTTCTTTCTTGTGATACAGTGTAACAAGTACATGACACACAATCCTGTGTATTCTGAGAAATCAAATCACCATCGATCTCTCTCTCTCTCTATCTCTCTCTCTCTCTGTCGCTCTCCCTATGTATTCAGGTTCTTGTTAGTTTCAGTGTTAATATTTTCATGAACGAACACAAGATAAATATGAGTACCACAGATAAGATGACTGAATCAGCGCAGGGAATAATTTATGAAGTGCCAGAAAGCCAGGGAAAGTCTGAGAGTAGTGAGAGCAAAAAGCATTACATCGAGTGCTAAACCTGACTTGTATTCTGTGCGGCTAATCTAATAATTCAGCGTCCATGCTCTCGTTGAATTGGTCTGAGTGATTCAAAGCCGGTGATTTTCGGCCATTTTTTTTTTTTCCTCACGTAAAACTAATCCAAGCAAGACAAGAACACTTACTATAACAGTATATACAAACAAGACATCAACATGTACTACTGTCGAGATATGGTAAACTGGGCGGGGCACCCATGGTCGCACCGCCACTGTACGATGGGTATGGCCTATGGAATGCTGCCAAGAAGGCTCGTTAAGAATTGAGAGAGACATATTCGAGATAAGGACAAGAAGACGAGAAGGTGAATACTCTCCAATAGATAGTGTTTTCTAATAAATTATGGAGAGTTTCCTGTTTCCCTACGACATTAATTTCTGGTCTCAAATCTCGATAAAGTAAGATCCACCACTTCCCAATTGAAGGATTTTACCTATATGTAAATACTTAATACAGACAGCACGAGTGATACATTAAATAACTAGGTAATAATCAATGCGGCTATACAGTTTGTTAGTTAAATATATACACGTATAGCAGAAAATAAAAAGGGACGATGCTGAAAGACAATTCACACACACAGATGAAATGTAAACAATGTAGTTAATTAAATATGAGAGTGAACCTATGTAAATTGTGACATGATGTGATATATTACGTGTTACCACACTGATGACCACTCTAAACTGTCTTGGATTCTTCCAAATTTCCTCCACTGTATGATTATATACAGGTATGCACTGACTGTCCAATAAAGATGTCTGGTACCCTGTGTGGGTTACCTATGGGTTTGCCCTGAGTGCAATGACGTCGATTCTGATTAACATTAAAATTAACATTAGCATTCGAGTAATTATAACTGAAACCCTTACACGGGCTGTATTGAGACCTTGTAAAATGTAGTGTTCCTTAACGCTTGGAAATATCTGTAGCGTCGACAAACCGGTGACATGTGTATCATGAAAATTTCTGCTTTCTGATTTTGAAAATGCCCTGATTAGGCTCGAGCTCTTCACGAAATGATCCTCTGCTAACACGTGTACTTCTTGCAATGAAGATTGATTAAATAAATTAACGTCCTGCAAGCACAATTATAGTAGAAGAATTAACTTCATGCACTGACGCATTGAGCACCAGACCTTGATTCAGATTTTAAGTTTTGTAGTGAATCGAACTGGAGATATACATAACTAACTATATATATATATATATATATATATATATATATATATATATATATATATATATATATATATATATATATATATATATATATATATATATATATATATATATATATATATATATATATATATATATATATATATATATATACATATATATGTTCTTAATACAAATCCGGATGACGTATTATGTCGTAATGAATTATGGCAGAGAGTCTCTTTAACTACTGCCGCTGAACGCCATGTAGTTATTTCATAATTTAATGTTGAAATTATGACATTATGAGTAATAAAAGTAATAAAATGTAAACAAGCCAGTTAATTCTTAGGGCCGTAATCAAATAAATAGATATCCAAAAAATATCAAGGGACTTAACACAAATGTTAAAACTATTTTTTTTTTTTTTTTTTTTTTTTTTTTTTTTTTTTTTTTTTCCGTACGCCCGCTAATACTCGAGGCGAAATCTCAGGTTATTATTTTTATGTCTAACCTGACATTGATTTTACGTGAGTATCCCTTTATTTCTTGTACAGAGACAGGTGTCCCTCGCCATTCAGGCAAATACTCGCCGATTTCGGAGGTACCCATTGCAGCTGGGTCGGCTCAGGAGCCGCCAGTCCCTGGTCGACGACACTCCTTCAAATGTCCTCGCCAGGTCTCGAGTTAATCCAGTCCAAATCCCGGTCGACGAAAAATTCTCAAATGCCGTCGCCCGGGTTTGATCCTGTATCACCCGGTCGCCAGAGCGGTGTTGTAACCACTACGCTAGCGCGGCTCCCACTATTATTTTATGTTTGTTATTAATAACCACACTTTAGCATATTTTACAATTAAAAATGTTTAACTACACACTTTTACTTTAGTAGGAAATAGAAAAAAAAATCAATTTTGCGTAGCACTTCCTTTCTTTTAACAATGTAATTTTAATGCCACTTACTTTGCCAGGCTCGTTCAAATTGGATCAGAGCTGTATCGATACATAAATTTAAAGAAAAAGAATGTTCTGTGAGGATGAACCTCCACTGTGCGTGTTTAATCTGAATGAAAATCGAACATGGTTTAAAGTATAATTTTTTTTACAGCATTTTTAAAATGCGTGGTCAAACGAATTTAAATTGTAAAACAACTGTATCGACAAATGTAAAAACCAACCTCACTCGATAGTCGCTTTTTTCCGTTGCAATTATTTTAAGTTATTTTATAGTAAAAACTTTAGTTGTTGGAGAAAACAAAATTATTATACAGTTATGATCGTTGAAGGACCGTTTAAATGGAAGTAATTTTGTTGTCACATGTTGCCATGTAACATAATTTGGTTTCTACCGCTTTGGTTAAAAAAAAAAATAATCTGGTGGCTTTTTGTCAAATATGTATTCAATTCATGTGAATATATGTTTATTTTGATTGAAAAACGCAGATTTATGCATTCGTTCGCTTTCACTTATGGTATGTCGGTGCTTCAGAATTTTTTTTATAAACCTTTGTCCCCGCTAAGTACTAAAATTTAGAGAATGGAAAGCAATTTTGTCACGTTGCCAGATAAAAATTTAGAAAATGCGAAGTAATTTTGTCACATGTTGCCAGGTAACATAATTTTGTTTCTACCGGTTTGGTTAAAAAAAAATAAGCTGATGGCTTTTTGTCAAATATGTATTCAGTTCATGTGAATGTATGTTTATTTTGATTGAAAAAGCAGATTTATGCATTCATTCGCTTTCACTTGTAGTATGTCGGTGCTTCAGAATTTTTTTTATAAACCTTTGTCCCCGCTTAGTACTAAAATTTAGAAAATGCCTGGCTTTAGTCTGGATGTTTAAATAACTTCCGGTTATCCACGCCATGATGTTGCAGCTCCGTCAAATTTGATTCATGTTGATTTGTTTGAGATTTTCTATTTTCATTGTTAAACGTGAGTACCCATCTACTTAGCCTGTCACAGTGTGATTTAAAAAAAATAGCTCTAACATGCCACCGAAGAAAAGAAAATCTATTGGAAATATTAATCCTAAGACTAAGAAAGTTAAATTAGTAAGAGAGACTGAGACTCTTCAAGAGCATAAAACTCGGCTTAATAAAAAGCGAATTAAAGAGTCCAAATCCAGGGCTATGGAGAGAACTCAATAGCATGAAGCGCGACTTACTAAACTATGTATTAGAAATGCCGAATCCAGGGCTTAGGAAAGCCCTCAACAGCATGAAGCGCGACTTGGACATAATAGAATAAGATGTGCCAATTTAAGGGAAGCGTTTAAAGATTCAGATCTAAAATTGGCAGTATTTGGTTACAATCCCAATTTCGATTACCGATTTCACCCAAAAGTTGTGACAGGAAAAATAGATACAATATGTAATCATTGCGGAGCATTGAAATTTAAAACTTAAGCACCTGGAATGTGTTGTTTGAATGGAAAAGTTAAACTATCAAACTTAAATCAACCTCCAGAGCCTCTGCTTTCCTATTTGTCTGGAAATACTCCAGAATCAAAACACTTTTTAAATAATTTAAGAAGATACAATTTTTGCTTTTAGATGACATCTTTTGGTGCAACAGCAAGAGTGGAAGAAAGTGGCTACATGCCTACTTTTAATGTAAAAGGTCAGATTAACCACAAAGCTGGATCATTGTTTCCCCAACCTAATGAGAATGCAAAGTTTTTGCGAATCTACTTCATGGGCAATGAGCAGCTGGAAGCTGACCAAATTTTGCGAGAATTTTCCTGGTTCAAGACGAAACATTGTTTAAAATCTCCAGCGATTTTTTCACCAGCATAATGATTTAGTAAACGTCTTCAAGACGGCATTGGACAGAATGCCTACAAATGAATATAAGGTCATTATTCGAGCAGATAAAAGACCTGCTGGTGAATATGAAGGACGTTTTAATGCTCCTACAATATATGAAGTGGCAATCGTTATTGTTGGTAATGAATTCGATCGGCGTGATATAATTATTCAGAAAAGGGGCGATGATCTTAAAGGTATTTCAGAAACGCACCGATCATATGATGCCCTTCGGTTATCCACTTATCTTTTGGCAAGGTGAAGATGGACATCACTTTCAAATATTGCAGATTGATCCTATGATAGTGCTTTCTGGTGATTTTCGTCAAACATTTCTAGTTATTCCTCGATCAACAACCGGTGGACGAACTAAATGCTTGCCTTCAAGCATCATATACCTTTAGAGACACATTCAGACAATGAAGCTGACCACCCATATGCGCGTTCATTTACTTGGAGATACAATCGCATACAACTTTGCTCACCAACTGTTGTGCCTTGATGATGGCAAATTTCCTACGAATCAAACAATTCTTCTTCTTCTTCTTTGATCCACTGTCACTAAGCGTCAGCTCTTGGTGACCTTGATGCCATTATATGGTACTGCGCAGTTCGTATAAGTTGTTCTGAGCTGCCATACAGTGTATTGTCTATGGATGGGTTGTGTGGTAGCAGTTGTTGTCTCAGTCCCTGAAGTGCAGGGCACTGTAGTAGGTGGTGTTCTACTGTCTCCAACGGGTTAGGGCAGTGTCTACATTTTGCTATATTTTTTGAACTTAGTCTGTTTCTGTGGCCATTTAGTGTAGAGTGGCCTGTTCTCAATCTGAAGATTTTGGTTTGTTACCTTCGTTCGATATCGTTCATAGCATCTTTCTTATTTGGGGCTGTTTGGTGAATGAAGAGTCTTCTTCCTGTTTTAGCCTGTGCCCACGTGTTCAGCCAAACTTCTTTACATTTGTTTTTGACTATTTGTTTAACTGTTAACATACTCAGAGGTTGATCAATCTGTGGCATTTTCGCTCCCTTCTTTGCCAGTCTATCAGCAACTTCATTTAATGTGATGTTTATGTGGCCAGGTATCCATTGCATGTATATTTCTGTTCCGTACAAGTTCATAATTGTGTGGCATGTTTCTTGAACCTTCTGGATAGTACTGATCGAGTTGGTTTTCCAGTTTCCGATTGCCAAGAGGGCAGCCTGCGAGTCTGAGAATACTACAACATCATTTGGTTCCATTTCGTCTGATTCAAAGGGTTCAAAAATTCTAGTTAGGGTTTTCTGGATGGCGACTACTTCGGCTTCGTAGTTTGTGCACCAGATACTACAGGGACCTGCAATTTTGACGGGTTCTTCGGTACTGGGTGCGATGATTATGGCCCCGTATCCAGCATTTATGACTGCTTTGAAAGCTGACCAATCTGTATAGGCATGGATAATGTCTTCATCGTACTGACAGATGGTTTCCATGGCAAGTGTTTTCAGCAGCGTAGGTATGAGGCTTTTATTTGCGGGTTGTAGAAGGTTTGTTCGTATTATTGGTCTTTTTAGTTCTACGTGAGGTGGTAGGTCAGGCACAGCTTGAGTAGGTAGTCTAGTCTCTGGTATGTAGTGCTTCCCTGAAAGCTCTTGGTACCTTTTAGTGAAAGATGTCATTTTAATAATTAATCTGATATCGTTTCCATCGCATTTTTGCAATGTAGTCATGTCAGTTCAAGAATTACAAAACAGCGTTTTTCCGAACATTCACAACAACTTTAGAAATCATAAATGGCTTTGTGAGCGAGCGATTCTGGAGCCTAAAAATGAGAGCGTTAGTAATATCAATCTCCAAATACAGAATCAACTGCCGGGCATAGACACAACATAGAAATCAATTAACACTGTCATAGACAGCCCGGAGGCTGTATTTTATCCGACTGAGTTCCTGAACTCATTGGAACCAACTGGAATGCCACAGCATAACTTAATTTTTAAAATCGGTGCGCTGATTATACTGCTGCGAAATCTTGATCCGCTTAAATTGTGTGATGGAACCAGATTATGTGTTAAGAACCTCATGCCAAACGTGACAGAAGCAACAATACGAGTATTAACAAGTTGTGCCAGGGAAGAAGAAGCATTCAGTCCACGCATTCTTCTGATCCCAACTGACATGCCTTTTGATTTCAAGCGACTGCAATATCCAGTACGTCTTGCATTTGCAATGACAATAAACAAGACCCAAGGACAGTCACTTAAGGTAGCAGGCATTAACTTACAAAATCCGTGCTTTTCACAATATATGTTCCTTGCTCCAGTGTGGGCACACCAAGAAACTTATTCATTTTTGTCCCAGGCGGCAACACCAAGAATATTGTTTATCAAAAAGCACTGGAATAATGTTGCAATAATAAATGTAGAAAATAACAATAGGTAAATATGACACGATGTAGTCGACTATATTAATTTTAACTTATGTAACTTCAATGTGTGTAACTTATAAAAGTTTCATAAAGCGTTAGTAGAAAACCCGGGCAACGCCGCCGGGTACTTACAGCCAGTATATATATATATATATATACAGTAGAACTCCATTTATCCGAACCCCATGGGACCGAGCATCGTTCGGATAATCAAATGTTCGGATAATTGGATTGCATAATGTATCGAGTACATGTACACATATTTCTAAAAATAATTAACCATCACAAGGAAAATACACTATAAAACATATTTACTTGTACTGTAATAATAATACCCACACTGTATTAGATTACTGTATCACCAAAATCTGTCATTACACTGCAGTGCATGTACTATTTGTATTAATTTTTTTTTTTTTAAGAAAGAGAAATGTTTTCAAAATAACATTACAAACGATTCAAAACCAGGCGCAACTTACGTATACATGTACTTGCACAGATGTAGCCCACTATTTAAAATAATGAGGAATCCTCTTTTGCACCAAACTGGATAGTCTCCTTTTGGTTGCTAAGTCCCGCATTCTCTTCAACAGCAGAAGCTGTGTAGGACAGCTGTCATCTTCTTGCTCGTACCAAGCCATCGCTGATTCTAGTGCTATAAAGGCCTCTTCAGGACTTGGTCGACGTTTTGGGTTTTCTTCATAATCTACAAGTACATCATGTACTTCTGAGGAGTCTTCGTCGTCGGTCACTACATGTATTTGGTTTTCTTTTTGCACAAAAGACAAAATTTCTTCGTCATTCAAAAACTGAAAACCAGAATCATTATCATCTTCTAGCCACATGTGGGCATCATCTTTGTCACAGTTCGAAAATCCGGGCATTGAAACAGTTCCACAACTTCATTTATACAATCATCATTTGTGTCCACTGCAGTAGTTTCATTTCCTCCTTTTTTTCCCAAGCAATCTATTCCAAGCCTTGTTGAGATTATCTTGTGACAGGGTGGTCCAAGCATCAGCTAACATATAGCAGCAGTCTTTGAGATTAAGCTTTTTGGAAAACGCCACCACACTTTCTTCATCTTCAGCCAACAATAAACGACGCAGGACTTCCTTCTTGTACATCTTTTTAAGCTTTGCTATAACACCCTGATCCATTGGTTGAATCAGTGCTGTTACATTGGGAGGCAGAAAAATTACTTTAAAATTTGCATCAACTGCATTTAATGTATCCGTCTCTGGATGAGATGGTGCATTGTCCAGTAGAAGAATTACTTTTCCAGTTTTCTTTTCTTGTTCTCTCAACCTCTTCACATTTGGGATGAACTGATTTGTATACCAATCAAGAAATATTTCACTATTCATCCAAGCACTCTTCTGTGCTTTGTAGCACAATGGGAGACATGTCACATTCTTTAAACAACGTGGTTTTTTGGCTTTGCCGATCATTAGCACCGGTAAACGATGACTTCCATTGGCGTTGTTCTTCTTCCAAAAAAGCCAAGAATGTTTCTTTAAAATTTTCAGCGGCAGTTGCATCGCTAGATAAAGATTCCCCTTGAATCTCCAGTTCTCGTATGCCACGACGAGATTTAAAGTCAGGAGGACCGTCAAGTTGATTGTTGAACTGAAGTGCCTTTTCACACTATAGAGAGCCAGAGATAGGTTCCGATTTGCTTCTTCTTTGCAGACACCATATATACAAAGCCTCTTCCAATTTCAAATATTTCGCATTTCTCATGGTTTTACGTTTCTTCGACCCATTTTCACTCTCCAATTTCGATGCAAAACTCATAATTTTATCCTTTTTACTTTTGATGTCAGAGACGGTAGCTTTCCCAACATTGAAAATCCTCGCAAGTGAAGACACAGTTTCATCTTTTCCTAGTCTCTTGATAATTTGTTTTCGTTTCAATTGACAAAACATTGCGGTTCCTTTTATATGCTTTAGGCCAACTGGAAGATGCCATATCGCACAGAGAAATACTTGTACACCAAAATTATTCTGCTGTAGTAGCAGACACAATTATTTTAAGTTGAAGTGTCTGTTTAGCCAGTGTTCTGCCTAGAACGCACACGTACACTGGATTGGTAAACCAGATATTAACTGACTTTATGATCTAATTGACTTCATGTACGTAAGCGACCGACCATTAGCCCATCCCATCCTCTACAAATTGTTCGCACACATTTGAAGCTTGCCGCATGAAAAGATTCAGAAAAGATTCAGAAATGTAGTCTAACGTGACTGGTGGCGATTGATTTTTTTTTTCTGGAAAAAGTGTTCGGATAATTGGATGTTCGGATAATTGGGGTTCGGATAATGGAGTTCTACTGTGTATATATATATATATATGTGTGTGTGTGTGTGTGTGTGTATGTGTGTGTATGTGTGTGTATGTGTGTGTGTGTGTGTGTGTGTGTGTGTGTGTGTGTGTGTGTGTGTGTGTGTGTGTGTGTGTGTGTGTGTGTGTGTGTGTGTGTGTGTGTGTGTGTGTGTGTGTGTGTGTGTGTGTGAACTTCTGAGCACTTGGTCTTGAGATTTTGGAAAATCAACTCGTGAATATGTGATCTTGATATATATAATTATCAATATGTGAGTGTGTGAACTTGGTTCAGGAAATACCTTTTTTGAGTGAGGGGAACTTGATATATTGGAGAATCAACTTGTGCGTACTTTAACTTGACTCAGACGATAAGCTTTTGAATGAAGTTGAACTTGATATATATATATGGATACGAATCAACCTGTGAGCATTTGGTAAACAAATGACTAAAATGTTGCGCCACCAACAAATTTACAAATGTGTGCGTGGAGATCTTTCTTGTAAGTTAGGAAGTGTATGATGTCCTATCTTGTGATTTCTGTTATCCGGACGTACATTTTGCTAGCTTCTTTCCGATTAGACGCCAAACCATATTGTGTAGACTCAGCTTTCTCCAGGACTGAAGACACAAAGTGGATCATAAGTTTCACATCCAGTATCAATAGCTGACTTTCTTTTTATCTTATTCCTCACTATTGCTTTTCTTAACTGATGACTCTGTTTTAATTTTCATATTGTGATATAGGACATGAGGCGCACTCTGTTAGTTAGAGTGAGCATGAAGTTTGAAAGTGTGTGCCCATGACAGTCTGCAATGATGATCTAATAACCTAGGGGAATGTGAAGTATAGACCTATGAATTACTTCTTTAAATTATAAGCTCTAATTTAAAAATCTTTTGATTAACCATTAACGAATTATCATGACACAGCACAGTCATTAACCATTGACGAATAAGAGTACTGAAAAAACAGCCTTTCGCATATTTAGCTATGGGGCTAAGTACAAAAAGAAATCACTAATACTGGAAAGGAAACAAGATTAATAAATTTTTTAAATTAATGTTTCTAAATTCACCAACCTTTTTATCTTTTGGAAATTCCTTAAGAACATATTTGAAATTAAACCCCACTGGAATGAAATAAAAATCCAATAATGAAACATGCAGTGATCAGGATATACTCTGGCAAACTACTCCACTATTCTCCGATCTCAAACAGTTCACCATCTGGTAACAAACATTCCTGTGCGTGTGTGTCGCGAGCCGTTTTTTGTTGACCGGCAGTGGCTGGCATGCCATTGTGTCCAAATGCGGTGACACCTGCTTTGTTTAAACAGGGGATTAAGCCCTCAAACGAAATCTTTCTATTTCAAAAATCAAGGTGGTGTCGTAAATTTATTTTGAGAGAAAGAGTCTTAGAAATAGTAGTCCGGTTTAGAGTGTAGAATGATGGTGAAAAACTCAGTGATAGAAATGTAGAGATTAAATATGATGCTCCACAGAGTGCTGGAGGAGAGTAAAGACAGACTTATTTACGACAAATCGTTTCTCTCAATCTTCTCTTCCACTCTCCTGGTCAAACAATTATTTGCCAGTTTTCCAGACACACATCTGCGCTCACACCGATTTGGTGCTTCAAACACACAGACGACGTAGATACAACTATCTTAAACAAATAGGGGAAATTTTATGGGCTTTGGGTAGTCCAACACCGTAACTATTAAGTTTATGATGTTTATTAAAATTAAAAAAGACAATCACTAAATGAATCAATTGTTTACAACAAGAATTATCAAAATTACAGAAAAATGCAAATAACAAGGTAGGGAGGGGGTGAAGAAGATTGGTATCGACTAAGCCCGTCCCGCTTATTAGACAAAGATAAACCCAGTCCAAAGATAAATAGTTATCAGGAACGTAGGTAAGTTAACCTAACAGTAAAGTTAATTACTCTGAAAAAAAGAGGTGTTACAAAATTAGGTATAGGTGGTAGAAAGAAATCCTGTTCTTCCCTATTTGTTCTTCCCTTTACTAAGCAAATGAAAAGGAGGGGGTTTTAAACAGAGTTAACAAATTATCAACTATCCCACTTAAAGGAACAATGTACGGTATACAGAAAAGATACACACTGTATATCAGGGTAACATGACCACTGACCCCAAGAACTTGGAAAAATTACAGAGAGCACCTAGACCACAAACAAAAAAGGACGTGCGATCATTCGTGTCGTTATGTGGATTTTTACCAAAAAAATATATCAAAAATTTTAACTCTATATGTGCTCCTCTGACTGATCTGACTCGCAAGGGACATCTAGATAGAATTGATTGGACTGCGCAATGTGAATTGGCTTTCCAAGAGTTAAAGGATAGACTCACTAGCAAGCCTATTCTTAAATTGCCTGATTTGACACAGGACTTTGTGGTGAGAACAGATGCAAGTAATGTAGGCCTCGGGGCGGCTCTGTTGCAAAGGTCATCTTCACCCGATGGGGAACTGAACCCAATCGCTTATGCAAGCCGCAAATTGAATAAAGCGGAGCAAGGATATTCCACAAGCGAAAAAGAATGTTTAGCGTTAGTCTGGGCAATAAAAAAGTTCCAAATCTATCTGTATGGTAGGACTTTTGTGGTCCAGACGAATCATCAGCCCCTAGTGTTCTTATCTCAGGCTAAGCATGAAAATGCAAGGTTGTTGAGATGGTCTTTATTGTTAAAACCTTATAATTTTATTATCGAATACATCCCAGGGTCTGTCGTGAAATATTCTAATCCCCATATATAAATTAAAACGTAAATGTAAAGCCTAACAAATAAATTTAATAAAGGAAAGAAGAATGGTAAAGAACAGTGCTGTCACAAGGACTGTACGCGAAATCCCCCTTGTGTTCTCCTGCGTCTGCTAATTGTAACGTTTCACGTTGATAGTAAAAGCCTTCTGCAGTATACACGCGTTTCCCAAACACACAATAAAATGTGCTGCCTTTCTAAGAAAAACCTTGAAATATGCAAGTTGACCTAAATTTTAAATTCCATTCATGTCTTTTTCTACACAATGTGACCAAAAACAAAAGACAGATGGACTAAAAGATAGAACGAAAGGGAGAGGCAGAAAGCAGGGACACAGGCAATACTAACACGAGTCGCGCGATACACAATAGCTGCCATCACGCGTGTAAGGCCACAAGCACTGGCTTTTTTTCAAACCGTCAGTGAAAAAAAAAAAACACTACCCATCCGAGAGTTAGGTTTTAAAACTTACAAAATTCTTATTGGAAAACATGACATTATACTGGTTTACGTTTGAAAACATTACAGTACCCAGACAACACCTCGTATTCGGAGTAAACAGGAGGTAGAAGAAAGTGCATATTTTGAACGCAGCCACTTAGATCTTTTAAATTTGTATATTTGGGTTCCTTAGGACGTGCTGACAAAGAATATGTTAAACGTTACGCAAATAGTCTAGGAATTACCAAATTATAGCCAAAATAAAATCGTGAGGGTGTCAGACAACACTAGAATCAGAATCGCTCAGTGGCAGAATTTCACCCCACCATTGTACGGGAAATGAGTCTCCATGTTAACTCCTATTTGATTGGAGCGCAACAAATGTAAGGCTAAACACGATTAGTCGGACTATAAATACTATCTTTCGTTGTCAGGGGAAACGGGAGTAGAAGTACTTTTTTTCAAACGATTGGGTAAACATGGCATGATTGGTTAGAGCTGCGAAAATACTCAATTCAGAGCGTCTGTTCCATGCCACATCTTGTAATAAACCTACTAAGCAACAGTGCGTTGAGCACCAGGGTATATTTTTTTCTAAATAAAAGCCTGGGGCATCGGCAGATCGGAGTTGTGCTATATTCATTGCCATTCAACGTCACTGTGTATTATTTCCATGAATTGTGGTAGGTTTGAAATATTTGAAATCTTTTTAAATGAAAATTGAATGTAAATTGATACTTATGTCTGTATATATATATATGTGTGGTTCAGTAGCGAACATGAGGTAAAGCCTATAGTGCTCCAGCCTGAACAGAAGGTGTCGGAGGAAAGTGAAACTACATGGAATTGCCAAACAGTACACTGACACCTAGATTATTGACTAGAAAGAAATAATGCTGGAATTGCAGAGGCGTAGTGACAATTAAGGAGGAATATACTGGTGTAAAATATTTCAGATGAAGCTGACAGTTGGCCTAACGCTCTGAACTCAGGTTTGTTATGTATTGTGCTCAGTGTAGAAATAGAATATAAATTAGTTCTGAAGTAGGAAGTACAACCTTCTTGTTTCAGGGACCGTGGTCTTAAAGTTATTGAGCAGCACCTGGTCAGAGCTTTGCTGAATCCAGAGTCGGACAGCATACTCCTTGGTCCATATAGCTAACAGTGAGGTGTCTCCAGAGCACAGGGGAGCTATCGAGCAGAGGAGTCTTTTCCTGCCGCCATCACGAAAGATAAGCTGATGTGGCCAGTTGAGCTCAACATTATGTACCCCAGCTTAAACTGACATTGTAAAAATAACATTAAGAGGGGAATTAAATTGTGTTAATATCAGGAACTGAGAACATCTCCAATAATAGTGCCCATAAAGACAAACTATTGAAGTCATGATGACAAATACCAACAGAGCTTGAACAAAACAAAACCAGTATTACCTCATATTACTACTACACAACTGACACACATAGGATACTATTAATAAAATATGTCACTACAAGATTCATATTGATAAATTCTGTACATATAACTTGTAATTAAAATTGATTGTGATTCCTGGTTCACTTTGTATTTGAATCAGGACACATATACATTAATGACAGCACTGAATACATATTGATATTTGAAAATTTATCAGTGACTCATTTAAGATATTCTCATAGAGTGTTATATGTATGTGAGTGTCACAAAGTTGTCAAGTGTGGTGGAATAAATTACATTGTTTATCTGTCTGTTGTTGTTGTGACTTACACTTCATCATATACATACCCTAGACATTCAACGTAGTCATCACAATATTCCAGAATAATTCTGACTGAGGTATAAATATGTGGCAGCAAGTAAGGTTATCTGTAAAATACTACACCTATTAGATACAGATACCTTCACAGCTGATCTCAGTCAGTACACTAAGTCCCCTATAGATATTTATAACATCCCACTTTACCACATATATTGGGGTCTCGCTCTCGGGATTTTGAATCTTTCCCTATTAAAAATATTGGGGGTAATTCACTTCAGGGAATAATAAAGAATTAAAAGGTATCCTTGGGTGAAAATAAATATGGTTGAGCTCACAGTGCCTGTGTTGTCCTGAGTTAATTAGTCATAGATAAAATTGTTTAGTTAAATATTTTAGACATTTATCTGTTAGGCAATGGCCGACTTGGCAAAATTTCGATCTGCTGCTGTACAGACTGCGAAAGAGTTAGGAATGGACGGGCAAATTATGATTTCTTATGTCACTGCTGAATGTGACAAATATATTGAACGGGAAGAAAGAAGATTAGAAAAAGAGGCCGAAAGAAAGTTAGAGGCTGAAAAGGAAATTAAGAGGTTGCAGATTGAGGCTGAGGCTAAGAGGTTGCAGATTGAGGCTGAGGCTAAGAGGTTGCAGATTGAGGCTGACAAAGAGGCTAAAGCATTGGAAGCCGAGGAAAGAAGACAGGCTGCAGAAAGGGAAGAGAAGAAATTAGCTGCAGAAAGGGAAGAGAAGAAATTAGCTGCAGAAAGGGAAGAGAAGAAATTAGCTGCAGAAAGGGAAGAGAAGAAATTAGCTGCAGAAAGGGAAGAGAAGAAATTAGCTGCAGAAAGGGAAGCAGAAGAAAGAAGATTGACTGCAGAGAGGGAAGCAGAAAAAGAGGAGAAAAGATTACAAAGGGAACATGAGCTACGATTAAGGGAGTTTGAGTTTCAAGGCCATGCTCCTGAAAATGGTGCCAGTCCCTTTGCCTCTGATGCCACTGCTAGCCAGGGAGCCTCAACCTCAGCTATGAATTTTCATTTAGATCATTTTGTTGAGAAAGACGATGATATTGAGAGCTATCTAAATAGGTATGAACTATTAGCTACCACATATGGGTTAGAGAGAGAAAGGTGGAGCTTAAAGTTATCTCAGGGACTTCGTGGGGCAGCTTATGAAGTTTTTGCAAAAATGAGCAGAGGTGATCAGGAAAAATTATGACATGCTAAAGCAGGCTCTTTTGTTAAGGTATGAAAAGAATGCAGAATTTTATAGGAAAAAATTTAGGAATGCTAAACTACTGTCAGGTGAAACCTATCACCAGTTCTCTGCACGAATAGAGACATACTTGGAGAAATGGACTTCTCTGGGGAAAACCCAAGATCTTAAGGAAATGGTCCTTAGAGAGCAATTAAGAGAGTCCATGGCTCCAGACCTGAGAAAGTTTCTCATGGAACAAGGTGCAGAGAGGCTGGGTGAGTTGCTAAATGTTGCTGAAAGGTATCAAGCAGCTCAAGCAGAGGTAACAGGTAATAAAAAGAAACAAGTGGATAACTTTAGGGCACCACAGAACTTTAATAAATTTGATCCTAGGGATCAAAACAAAGGTAAGCACCAATTTGATAGGCCACGGTATGAAAATAAAAATAAAACCCCACAATTCGATGAAAGGAAATATGATGAAAGAAAATCTTTCAACCAAGGGAAAAGGTGGGGTAAAAATTGTCAGATGGACAATCATGACACTGACCGTTGCAGAAGGAAACCTGTGTATATGGCCACCCTTCAGGTCAGGTCGACCTCAAGACAGGAGGAGGATATTATGTTGGATACCACTCCAGAAGAGATGAGGAAGGCACAGGCTGGGGATAAGACCCTCAAGCCTTGTTTCAGAAAATTGTCAACTTGTCATACAACTCCAGGCAAGGGAGATTTTTACATGAAAAACAAGTTGATGTATAGGAAGACTGGAGCTAGATCCAAAGGTCAGGGACAGCTGGTACTTCCTAAAAGATACAGGGCAGAATTAATAAGGAGCCTACATGTGAAACCAGATGGGGACCATGAGAAAATAGGTACCATCATTCAAAAGGTGGCTCACAATTATTATTGGCCCAAGGCAAGATGGGACATTGAGAATTTTGTAGAAAGGTGTAGCATAGCACATGAGGGAACACCCACAAGTGGGAACATGGATCAGGACCTGGACACGCCACGGGGCAAAATTAGGCCTGATAAATAAAACGAAAAATAAATTTGATAAAGTGGACCAAATGGAATGGGAAGCCCCTTTTCACGGACAAGCTTCACTTAACTGTTTTACAATGGCCACTATGCGGAGAGTGCAAAAAGATGTCTTACCCCAGGATAAGCCGAAAATCCCTCAATCGGACTTAAACAAACTGGAGGAAGAAGATGTAGAGAGGAAATCTCTCATCAAGAATTTTAAGTGGGGAGAAAGCCCCAAAAGAAAAATTGGTAGCGGTCGTTTTGTGCATGATAATTCTGGGAAGAAAAATCATCACTATAAAGCTTCGAGTGGAAGAGACCATACCGGTGCATGGACAAATAGGGCCACACAATTAAAGGTCCATATGTAGCTTTGTTAAGAACGTGGACTGATGAAAAGGCAGAGGAAAACATTACATCTTCATACCAATATGTGAATGAGCTGACCACTCGTTTAAAAAACTGGCTGGAAACTTGCCAATGAAAATTTGAAACAAGCCAGGAAGAAACATGCTGCCTATTATAACAGGAAGGCGAAAGACAGAGATTTGGCTGTGGGAGAGAAGGTACTGCTTCTTTTCCCCGGGAGTCAGAATAAGTTACAAATTGGATGGCAGGGTCCATATACAGTTCTAGAGAAGGTGTCTAGAACAAATTATAAGATAGATAAGAAAGGGAAAAAAAAAATCTATCATGTGAATCTCCTGAAGAAATATTTGGAAAGAGAACATCAGGAAGAGACACATTTGTTGACCTTGTCCATCGCCATGGAGATGAAAAAGGAACCACTTTCATCATTTGAATATCCATTACACCCCTGTGATACAGCAGCACAGGTGAAAATCAGTACACATTTAACGAAAACTCAGAAAGAGAGAGTGCAACAGGTTCTAAATAATCATGCAGAGGTGTTAACAGACCGACCAGGGCATACAAACCTATTGGAATATGATATGAAACTGATAGACCCCACACCTGTCTGTATGAAACCATATTCGATTCCGTTTGCTAAGGAGAAAGCTTTGAAGGAAGAGATAGACTATCTGTTGAAGGATGGAATTATTTCGCACAGTGAGTCTTCGTATAGTTCCGGTTTTGTACTCTTAAGGAAGCCCTCTGGAGAACATAGACTCTGTATAGATTACAGGAGACTGAATGCTATTACAGAAGGACAGGTGGATCCATTGCCGGATACAAATCAGCTGTTTGCCAGACTAAATAAAGCTAAATATTTCTCAAAAGTAGATCAGACAAAATTGTTGGATGTAAACATTTCGGAGGAACGTGTAATGAAATCCCTGAGTTGCCTCGTTGATTTAGGTTATTCCGAATGTTTCATACAGGATAATAAGAAGATTATGGGATCCACTACGAAAACTCTGCTATCACCAGGTATATGTTATCTCCTCATAACGTACATTTTGAGGGAAATATAATGTTCTCTGGACATGTCATTGCGCAGACTCAGAGAAGAGAAATGGTGAATACGGGTTGTGAAGCAGCATTAAGACAAGCACTCACACTTGCGGCTGTTCAGTAACATAACCGAAATATATTATTGGTTGTAGAAGTCTGAGGCAGATTTCATGAGTAGTGCCTACTCTGAATGGACCAACTACATAAAACCATGATAGCACCACAGCAGAGTAAAGTCAAGTTGACTTACATTTATCTACGTGTATATAGAATAAAGGACTGACATGGGATGTCTGTTTTAAGAGGGGAGGTGTCGTGAAATATTCTAATCCACATATATAAATTAAAACGTAAATGTAAAGCCTAACAAATAAATTTAATAAAGGAAAGAAGAATGGTAAAGAACAGTGCTGTCACAATGACTGTACGCGAAATCCACCTTGTGTTCTCGGCGTCGGCTAATTGTTTCGTTTCACGTTGTTAGTAAAAGCTTCTGCTGTTGACACGCGTTTCCAAACATCACTATTAATTGGTTCTCCATTTCTATAGAAAAAATTTCCGTTGGATATAGGCTCTTCTGTTGACTAGATTTAATATTTCATTCCTGGTCTTTTTCTACACTATGTTACCAAAAACAAAAGACAGATGGACTTAAAAGTAGAACGAAAGGCGAGGGCAGAAAGCTGGGACACAGGCAATTCTAACCGAGTGCGCGATACACTATTGCTGCCCATCACGCGGGTGTTGCCACAAGCAATGGCTTTTTCTAAAAAGCGTCTGTTGATAAATGAGCGAACCCACTACCATAGAAAATTCTAGTCGCTGCTGCCCAAGAAACCAAAAAAATTACTTGTATTGCCGAATATCAGATGACATGTATAATGGTCATGCCTTTAGAAATACTATTACAGTTTCTCAGACTTCGCGGTTCGCGTATGAGGCTGGTAATCTGGAGGTAGAAGAAACTTCATAGTGTGAAAACACAAGCGCACCTTACCTCGCTTATGTAACCTGTTGAAACAATCGGGTTGTTCATGTAGGACGTGCTGCATATGAACCTGTTAACCATGACGCATCGAGGCTTGGAATTAACAAAGGTATAGCAAAATAAGAATAGTGAGGCCCTCGGGTTTTTCTTGAATACAGTACTTCGTCAGTGGGCAAAAATGTGGTTTCACCCCCATCCATAGCTACGGGATAAGAATCCGTCCCAGTGTTGTCCTATTGGAGTGGAGCGCAGCAAACGTGTTATCGGCTAAGTAATTACGATCTAGTCGTGAATATGTTCCTATTTTTTTCGTACCATATTTGCGCAAATCGGTGAGTTTAATGCGCAAATGTTCTAGCGATGGGTATAATTTTTCGTTAATTGAAGGGCTTGATGTGGTGGGAGCTGCGTTTGTCGCTCGTTTTTCTCCGCGTCTGTTGCATCGCACAACCCATCTTGCATTAATGCTACTACGGGAGACCTATCCGATGCAGGTTGAGCACCAGGTTATGATTTTTTTCTAGATGGACTAAAAGAAACTGCGACTTCATCAGTCAGACTTTCTGAAGTACTGTACTATAGTCATTGGCACTCAATTGACAACGCGTGAAATTACTATTACTATGTGATTTATGTCTTCCGTTAATTTACCTGGCCAGATCTTTTATAATGAACTAGGGCGATGGGCTAATTCTCATTGTTTTGTGGCACGCTAATTAACCCAATGGTGTGCACCTTCAACTCAAGTTCGAAACAAAAGTTGATTAGATGCCTGTGAGTCCTCCAGCCTATGAACAGCTTAAGGTTGCCTATATCGAAAAGGGAATCCTAAAAGTGAAATATCTACTTGGGTGGATTAGTGTACAAGCAGTTAGCAATTTTGAACCCATGACTATTGACTAGTTCGGTCCCTAATGTCCCCGGGGGGGGGGGGGGGGGGGGGGGGGGGGGGGGGGACCAAAGTAACCCAGCCTTTCCACTGGTAGCAAAAGAGTCCTATGTTCCGCTATTATAGAAGATGTCAGTTGGCCACGAACGCTATGCTATCTGGTGTGATTAGTTTGTGCTCAGTGTACAAATATTGCCAATATTACATTAGGCTGGTCAGATAGTGCTGTATACACGGTGTCTTGTTTGATAGGCCCCGTTTCATTAAGGTCAGTCGAGCATGAACCATTTTTAAGTTGAAGTATGCTGATGCCCACACCCCAAATCAGCACTCACACACAAATACATTTAGCTAACACACGAGTGGAGTGAAGTACCATCTGGTACTGAGGCATTCCTGCCCAGCTATACCAATTAGTGGACGTACTTTACAGTTTCCTCCTGCATCACGAAAGATAAGCATGATTTTATCCAGTTGAGCCCAACGATTAAGGGGGTATAAAGGGGACTGAAACCAACTGATCAATAGTGGGAACTAAAACATTAAGATAGAACAGGTTGATGTTTTTATACGGCAAGGTAGGAGATCTGGTCCAAGTTGTACACAATAGTAACAGAATATTGAACTCACAGCTCATGATGATCTAATAGGGGTAACATATCTTATGGAAAAAACAAGGACCAAAACTCAGTTACAATATACAATCAATTTCCGCACTAGGGAGTATACTAGTATGATCATATAGTGTAGGTTATTTGGTACGGTGTTAATGAAGTGGTTGTAGTCACACTGATAATGTGATTATGTGGAGGACATGAGTATGGGAGTGTGAATTAAAGTTATTGATGACGTGATTCAGCTAAAGTGTTAGTATATTGTTATTTGGATATCACTTGGGTACATTTCTATACATAGTTAAATTCAAGAGTAATGCAGTGCGAATACAGCTTATATGATATTTGAAATTAAGCCATATCAGGGGATACTCATTTAATTTAGTCATAAGGAGCGTGTGTTAAGAATATAGTGAGTGTCACAGTATGTCCAAGTGGTGGAAGGATGCGAGGAGAGTAGGCATTGTTGAACTCGTCTGGTTTGGTTATGGCTCCCTTACACATTTTTCATCTTATAAGTTACCCTTGAACATTCAACGTTATGTCATCACTGGGGGAAGATAATCCAGTAATAATTCTGACTGAGTATATAATACTTTTGTTGGCTAGTTTAAGTAAGGTTATCTGTAATAAGTGATACTACCTATAGGTTGATAGATAGAGAGACGAGTCAACGCTGATCTGAAAAGTCAGCTACAACTAAGTCACCATATAGATTATTTATTATCAATCCACTTTACAACAGGTATTGAATTTCGGTGAGATTGCACCTCAGTCGGATCCCCCTGTGATGAAAAATGTAGAATAGTTTGGCAGGCCTGAATTAATTTTATATCATTGTAAACACAGGCGTTTTGGAACTGGGCCTGTAGTGCATGTTTCCTCAACCTTGGGGAAGGTGCTTTTATATGAATTCTACAGTGATACAACGTTAAAATATCTCCAATCTATAAATGCATAACATGTAGGGATAAGAACAAATGAGGTAAGACAACTAGCTGAGAGCTGCTCGCCTATGCCCGCATAGATTCCTAGCAGACAAGTGGAAACTAACGTTAGTTAGGAGTGCAGACCGAAACAGATTTACCAATTTGTAACGGGAGACTAAAGAATACTAACAAAAGGAAACAAATAGCGAGGCCTGAACTCTCTATTGAGTTGTGAACCTTAAAGGGCAAAAAGTACATAGCATGAGAGTTGAGTAGTTTTAAGAAATAAAGAACAAGAAAAAAAAATTGATGCCTACTAGTTTACACAATGGTTAGGAAATGGGACAGAGAGAAAAGACCTTAGCCTCTTATTCGAAATACAGGGTTCCGAATCTTGAAGTTTTTACAGATACTTGGTTGATATTTTATTGTGAATTCAGCGGGCAAATCGCCGTGGAGGAAGGGTTCGGTAAACAAAATTCAAAAAACTAACCTTGATACAAAAAAATAGAGTTGATTTCTCTTTGATTACTAAAGTTATGACTATATAACTTCCACCTTAGCTAGACTTTTTTATATTGATAGCCCATACTTTAAGCAGTGAAATATATAGCTTTAAACCTATCCAGACGGTAGATAACATAGGATAAGATATTGACTAACTATACTCTCTATTGTATCATATCAGATAGCGTACAGTATTGTTATATCTTTCACACTATTCTACTAAAGCCTAGTGTACCGAACTTGCGTCCTTTAGGGAGACACGGAAATTGTTTAAATTTTTGGGAGCTGTAATGAAGTGAGAGGTGTGGGAAGGGGGAGTAATTTGGCCCTAAAAAATAACTTAGGGGAGGCAGATTTTGTGTAGGTTGTTTGTTTTGTGTATAGTTGGTCAAGATTATACATGTAATTTTCTGTTTGTGATTAATCCCACTTGTGTGTTACAATGGGGTAGAATGGTGTTAAGAAATAATACAGGCTTGTGTGTTGCCGGCTGAAACCGCCAACATTTGTGCTACAGTTAAATAGGAAAGCCAGCCTTGTTATTGTGTAGATAATTGAGAATGTTGGCCAATGTAAGCCTGTAAGGTTTGATTAACGTATTTTTTAAAGGTTATATATATATATATATTTTGTTTTATTTATTGTTGATATTTTTTATATATATAGATGCTTTCTCACCCTTAGGCAATTCCTCACAAGCTGTAAACAGGACGGTTAAGGGGCATCTATGGTCGGCTTGGTAGATGCCAGGTCTGGGGATCGTATATGACAGTAACACTTATTAACCGCTCTCTTCTGATTCAGCTTGTTCTTTGATATTAAAATGTTGTTGGCCCTCAATTCAGCCATGTCGCAAGGACTTATATACTTCCGCGCTCTCCCCGTCTGCGGAGAGCATCGGGCCGGATTTTACGGTGTGTTTAGGAATCTAAATAACCGAGGCGTGATTTTTGCCCACCCCCAAGAAGTTCAATGTGCAAAATTTTTTATATTCATTATCTTTCTTAATTCTCTCTGGGCCCCCCCCCCCGATTTGCTGAGCAATTTATAGCTAGAAGTATTAGACTGTGACATTTATCTCTACCGTTCTATTATAATACATTGGTTAGGTAGCAAAATGCATTTAATCTATGGAGACATTTAACTAAAGTGAATTGTGGGTCTTTCCCTGATGGCATAGATGTTTTTTAAACGATTCTTTCTCTTTAAATGAACTTCTATTCGACGAAGTCCTTTGCACCTACCTCTATAGTAGTAACATTCCCGTTGTTGTGTGAATATATCAATACCTTTCCGTTGTAAACATCTTTATCATCGGTAGTCCTTAAGAAATTTAATAAACTTCCGCGCACTATCATTTACACAAAATGGGCCATTGATGTGAATGTCATCAAATGTTCCGTGTACACACTCACTGAAAGGAGCGTCGTTTTTTATTGGCGTAATGTTTCGTCGTCCGTTTTCCCTTTGTATGGCGTGTTTGGTAAATAGGTACAGTCCTGGGTTTGTCTGAGACTGACTTAATCTCTAACACTATCTACCATAATTTTTACTTACTCTAATAATGTACGGCATGACTGAAGAGATTTAGGAAACGATGATATATAAGGTGAAGACAGAAAGGCGGAGATGATTTATTTGTTTTATGAGTGTTGTATGTTACACATTTTTAAAAGTATGTGACTAATTATTTTGTTTAGAGTTTTGATACTCGGTTTGATAGTAAGTGTGTGTCAATCGCCAAATAAAGTGTATCAACGTCCGGTGCCTGGACGGGAATCCATACTCACAATTACCAATGGTAGATCTGGGCATTTGGGCATTGTTTTTAGCTAATGTCCACGTTGTGAATGATTGTTTACTTGTGGTAAATTTCTGTTAATATTGGTCGGCATAATGTCCAAGTGATCGGGTATAGATGTCAGACGCGCGGCGCCTTATGACGGGGCCACAAGCAGAGGGTCGACAGCTGACACGAATTGGTTGTTGGATTCAAGGCAATCCTGACCGGTACGTAAATTGTTAGGCAGATAGCAATCAGGAAATTGGGGGATGGGGGAACGCAAATGGTTAGTGGGTACGGGTGAGCGATTTTCTGTACCAAGATATGCTAGTGACGTGGAGGGAAATGTACGTGGGGCTAGGAACGTGTTTGTTATTTGGCGATGTAATGATCAGGCAGGAATGGACTGATGTAGTTGCACGCTCGCAACGACTAGCCATTATGGTATAAAACTGTTTACTATAACTGTCAGGTTTATTGCAGCTAGCTGGCCCAGGGACTAAGCCCAGTGTGCTTCTTCGTTGGACAGCTGGGCACTATCGCTACCCATCCAGAATCCGATTAGTGGCATGTGAATTACCATGTGCCTTAAGTCTAAACTAGCTACTGCAGTCGGCCTCAGCCTGTAATAGCCACTAGCCAGTCCACTAGTGATTAAAATTATTCTATGACATAGTAACTAATCATAGCGCCACTGTTGCTGAGTGCCATTGTCTGTCTATTTTTGTTGAGGCAACCTATTGACCTACTCAATTACGCCCCGTCATCGTGGTAGATTTGTTTACGCCAAACACTTTTCGTTAGAATGTGCCAGCAATTATTTTCCAGCTGACCGATTCAGTTCATTTTTGTAGATCAGAGGTTACTACCCATCGCATTGTTGTCTGGTTAACTCTGATTTCTTAGATCTGAAAGTCCATTGATTACGATCACTTGGAGTCGTATAATATTTTAATCAGTGCAATAAATTCGCTCCAACCAGGGATAACTAGTAGCTCTCGCCTGAATTAGTACACGTGGCCAACCGCGATATTAAGTTGTGATTCTTGGCATCATTTATAGATACCTGTTTATCCAGTGGGGAGCTTAACTCCGTTTTCATTGTGACGGATTTTATACCATAAGGTGGAAAACTCACAGTGATTTTAGTTTTCTGGCAGAGTATGGAGAGTACCTGACAAGCTGTTAGTTCCACTAAATCGGGTTTTCTGCTGTAACGAAAGTCGACTTTGTTTTGTTTGCATAACCCCTTTAGTTTTTAGGAAATTTGTTTACAGCAATGCCAGTAAGAGAATTTTGCGATAGAGGGGTTAAGATGGGACCCGAGTATTTGGTAGATAGATAGTGTGCGGCCTGATAGCTCTAGTCGTGAAAGATGTTAATAAGAGTGTGTTGAGACATAGACTTTTTGTTACTCTACGAATTGTAGGTTATCCATAGAAGTAGCGTCTAGACACTGTAGAAGGCATGCATAGGTGGGTAGAACGTAGATTTTCTTTCTTCATGCGTGGTAGCGAGAGTTCGTTGCGTTTGTGTGTTGTTTAGATTAAAACATAGAAAAACCTATAGCTTGGTCAGATCTCTTCTTTTTATAGATTAACTAGATCGATCGAGCGGTTGATGTCATAACGTTTGTCCCCTTACTTGCCTTTAGGAGCATAGGGAGGTAGAGGAGAAACCCAGATTGTCTTTAGTAAAAGAAGTCAAACTAGATAGTCCTGCCAAGACGAGGCCCAAATAGATGTAGGCTTCTGAAGTCATATATTCTTCTCATAGAATTTCAGCTTATAGATAACTCATTCTCATCCTATTTTCATCTTATTTTGCATGTCAGAGCGGTGTTGTCTGAAATCATGAGTAATAATCGATTCTCAAAATTATATATTCTACTGATGGACACAGATAAATGAAGTTAGACAGCAGCATAAATTGCCAGATAGATAGGAGTTGGACAATATAGATAGCTGCAAGATAATGATACGATCTGAGTAATCACCCAACATCTCAAATCAGGAGAAATGAGGAATGTCAACGAGTGAAATCTTGATTCAGATCAAGCAAGTTTTTATAAATAGTTAAAGACACGAAGTAGAATTGCCTGGTGACTGAGTGATAGGATAGTTTGCAAACGCGTAAGAACACTCGGCACTCAGTTCATCCATCCCCCAGGCCATAAACAAAGCCTTTTTAAATAAAATACTGAGATAATCCCCCGGCCGTTTTTTGAATCACAAAGGTCACATAGAGATGAATGCCCTGTACTGTTTAGAAACGGAAAAGATACATAACAGTTATGGAATTCAATTTGGTAACGAAGTTAATGTTGGGTCATTTTTTGTTAATTATTGCAAAACATTATTCAGACTATCATTAGGAGGAATGGCCTGGCTTGAATTTCCGGTTGAATCCATTACTCTTAATGGTTTTTTCTTCTTTCTCATTCATTCGTTTCGTGATCATCTTCCTTCTAACTTTATTTTCATGTTTCAGCTAGTCCATGCATTGCCATGCGATACTTATTTTACTGCCCGCAGCGTATTACTCTTACTACTCCACTGGGAAATATTAATAGGGTTTCCCGCTTGAGTTGTTTAATTATCGGAGATAACTTTTGAAATGACTCGGAATGAAAATAACATGTAAGAAACGGTTATGTGGTGGAGATAAATGTGAAATAGTCCTTTGGGCTGTCCTTGTGTACATTGCTCCAATTTAGGCATTTAATATTGACAAACACATCATCGAAATTGTAGTGGTATATTGTAATTATAGTTATGTTGTGTGCTCGATGTAATTATAAACAGTTGATTTTTTCAGGAAATGTCAAAATTGTACCTCTATTCAGCACACCATGCCTATTGGAAAAATTCACCGCTTCTTTTGGCCCCGAATTATGTTACTTATTTTCACGTCAACCAAGATGTCGCTTACTCGTAATTAAGCAAGTATCGTGACATGATATTCACAATGTTTCAAAGGAGCTGGCTGAACAGTCGCTGGAGCTGGGTTTAGGTTCAATGTCTCAGTTAAGTAGATACACCCGATGCCATACACATTAAACAGAATCTAAGGCTTATGGTGACTAATATTGATGGAATGTCCGAAACTAGTGGCCGACCATAAAACAACTTGGCGGATGTACTGTGGGGAGGCCTACCATACGTTCTAATATATAGTAGCAAAGAGTGAACCAGTAGTTTTGGGGCTCAGTACGAAGTGATGGCTATCCGGTCCAGTGTATTGCATATATTGGAATCTAATTAGTATGTTAATTTGCACCTAAAAGTACCACTTATGGTTATATAAAATGGCACTGATGGCCCCCTTTGACGTCGGTGTTTAAGGATCGACGAAGTTCCAAAGAATGAGTTAAGCAAGTAGATATTTAGTCTTTTCAAAATAGGCTACTAATTAATGATAACTTATGGGTAAGTTAGCGCATGTTTTATAGAAGTGGACCTTGCATCTGCTTTTATATTATATGTTTTGTAATGTGAACGATCGGCCTTAACGTATAAAATATTTTGATGAGCATGTATTTGACCCAGCGATAGATCTCACGTATTACCTGGCGTATAAACCCCTGTTTTTTAAAGAAAAACGACAAAGTTTAAGTAAGTATATTGTGAGACATGAGTCATGGACTTCTCACTTACAAAGCAGTCCCCATAGTAGATCCATAATTAATTCCCAGCGTTACGATTTACTTGCTGGTAGTTCTGTCACTTTGCCCACGCAGTAATTGGACCCAGAACAAGGACATTACAACCGGGGATCAACAATTATTGAGCTGTGATTTAAGGCACAACTCTACGAGGTATTGGACCAATGGCCAGGGCAAAGTAAGACACATGTTTAAAAAGCCATGGACAGACAGACAGACAGAACTAGCAGTGTGCAGGTATACAGTCAGGCAGGAATGCGGACATAACAGACAGGTACAGTCCCAGATAGCCAGACAAGCAGGCAGAGGACAGATAGAACAGGTAAGACAGACAGACAGAATCGGCAGACAGGGTAGACAGGCAGCAGGCTAGACAGGAGACAGACAGACAGACAGACAGACAGCTGCCATGATATGTCATAGATAGATAGACGCCAGTCTATTAGTTCTTTTAAGATCGCATAGATGTTAGATAGATCAGATAGATAGATCGATTGAGGATAGCTAGATAGATTAGTATAGATAGATATATCGTACGAACGAAAGCTTTATTTTCATAATAGTTGTTGAAAGATTGCTGTATGGGCACGCAGGCCCGTCTGACATAAGCTGCCCCACTTCCTCTCTAATCTCAGTACGAAAAATTCAATGCGATAATATCCTTGACATCCTCACATTTTACATTAGCATTTAATAAGGCATTTAATCATTTCATAAAAGTATATTAACATTTAGGGCAATAATCAGATAATTAAAGTGTTTCAGCTACAAGGAACCTGAAATGGATAATTTAAAAAAAAATACTGCCTGATAATTAACAAGTAATAATGAATTTGTTAGCCACAATATTATAAATATAAAATTAGAGTGCCGATTAATCATAAGATAAAAAACATTAATCGCAAATTAAAGGGAAGTACTGGAGACAAATTTATTATGAGACACTATGCAGATTTAAAATATGAGTAACTTGCTGCCAAATGTCTGAAATATCATACGTGTTGCAGTACTGAATGACTCAGGGAACATTTGACAGTATCTTTAATTTTTTAAGATATTTAGAAAGTTCATCAAGAATGTGGTGGGTATGAGTTACTATCCATTTTCCTTTCCATTTCCTTAGCGTTTCCCAAACTCAAATAACCAGATCAGACTAGATTAGACAGTTAGATAGACATGATAGAAAAGCCAATTTAGATAGATAGATAGATAGATAGATAGATAGATAGATAGATAGATCGATAGAAAGATAGATAGATAGATAGATAGATAGATAGATAGATAGATAGATAGATAGATAGATAGATAGATAGATAGATAGATAGATAGATAGATAGATAGATAGATAGATAGATAGATAGATATATAGATAGATAGATAGAGGGTAGGTAGGTAGGTAGGTAGGTCCGGGTAGGTAGGTAGGTAGGGTAGGCTAAGGCAGGCAGGCAGGGTCATAGGTAGGTACTACAGACTTTTATTTCTGTTGGCCTGATGTGGGTTTAATCCTAGCCTCTATATGAAGAGTAAGAAGAGTTACTGTGGACAAGAAGCATTCATGACCAACAGGCCAGTTCTTATCTTAAAGTTTGTTCTGATTGTAAAGCTGACTATTCATGACCAACGCCAGTTTCTTATCTTAAAGTTGTTTCTGAAAGCTGGACATTCATGACCAAACTCCAGTTCTTATCTTAAAGTGTTGTTCTGAAAGCTGACATTTTCATGACCAACTCCAGTGTTTCATATCTTAAAGTTGTTCTGAAAGCTGACATTTCATGACCAACTCCAGTTCTTATCTTAAAGTTGTTCTGAAAGCTGACATTCATGAACCAACTCCAGTTCTTATCTTAAAGTTGTTCTGAAAGCTGACATTCATGACCAACTCCAGTTCTTATCTTAAAGTTGTTCTGAAAGCTGACATTCATGACCAACTCCCAGTTCTTATCTTATAAGTTGTTCTGAAAGCTGACATTCATGACCAACTCCAGTTTCTTATCTTAAAGTTGTTCTGAAAGCTGACATTCATGACCAACTCCAGTTCTTATCTTAAAGTTGTTCTTGAAAGCTGACATTCATGACCAACTCCAGTTCTTATCTTAAAGTTGTTCTGAAAGCTGACATTCATGACCAACTCCAGTTCTTATCTTAAAGGTTGTTCTGAAAGCTGACATTCATGACCAACTCCAGTTCTTATCTCAAAGTTGTTCTGAAAAAGCTGACATTCATGTCCAACTCCAGTTCTTATCTCAAAGTTGTTCTGAAAGCTGACATTCTTGACCAACTCCATGTTCTTATCTTAAAGTTGTTCTGAAAAGCTGAACATTCATCAAGACCAACTTCCAGTTCTTATCTCAAAGTTTGTTCTGAACGCTGACATTCATGACCAACTCCAGTTCTTATCTTTAAAGGGTTTGCAAAAGCTGACATTCATGAAGATCCCCGTGTTTGGTGGTGTTTATATATATTTTTTTAAAATCAGGTTATAAAAGTAGTGTGGACTTCATGGTGTCTGATCGTTTAAAATATGATTGTGTCTAAACTGTCGAAGACCTTTTGATACTGCATAAATGAAATGTAAAATCATGACACAATTCTAAGAGTTGGGCTGTTATAATGTGCAAGGTTTGTGGTCTGTGAATGACCTTGGAGGAAGATCTGTAAAATATAATTATTTGTTGTTTGTGGCAATTTTATTGTTAGCGCATAATGAGTAACTAGAAAGAGGCATACCATGGAGGCTGTATGAAGGGTGAGGAGAAAGTAACATCGAAAGCGGAAGAAGAAAAACAGAATGGAACGTTAAAGAATTATGCACAATAATTCGAGAAGAACCAAAGGGAGACACACAGAGAGAGAATGTGTGTGTTTGTATGTGCGAGAGAGAGAAATATACGGGCATTTGATGAGCGTAGAAGAACGGAAAAGAAAACTGTCGGGGGCGAGAGAAAACCAAAAGAAAGGCAAAGGCATCCAAATAAGACTGCCAATTTAGTGCAGTGCAGAAGTGGTAGGATAGACCGGTTCACAGGGTGAGAGTATTGAGTGACACACAACGAACAAAATAACGGGTTACTTAACAGACCTCGATCTTGGTTTTCACCTCCACGTTTGTTTTAATTGTAGCCACCCACTCTCTCTCTCTATTTTTCCTGATCAGACAAATAGAGAGGGCAAACAAACGATTGGAAAAACTGTATGTCTGGTCTCTCTCTTTTGTATAGGTTTATTAAAGATCAAACCGTTCAAATGAAAAAGTTAACACCTAACACGTTATTAATATTTTCAAGTAATAAACGAGAAAATAGTCACAATAGATCATCTTGTCTATCTAGAGAAAACAAACCTAAACCTTATGAATCACATATGAAAATAACGTGTGTTTGAGAAAACTCCAACCTCACAACGAAGAGCAAAGCTGCAGTATATAACGCCTGCGTCACCTATTCAGGCTGCTATTATTATCCGCCTGGAATAAAATGCATGTATCGCCTGAAAATGATAATCACAAAAATGATAAATGAAAAGACACAATTTACACATACACTTAAGCTTTCCACTTTGTCCGGAGACCCTCCACACAAAAACCTCCACCAATTTACACAAAAGATCTGCGAGGCCGAAAGACATAATTTATAGGTGAATTTATCTCAAGTAAAACTTTATGTTGGTTGTCCCTTCCGAGACATTATCCACGTCCTAACATTACGTTGCTTAGCAAATACACTTCATTTATTACAATCACGAAGACAATTACCCCAGATCTATTTCACATAGTTAGCTAGCATCTGTTTACATGATAACCCAATTATAAACACTAATCAACCAAGTGTCGCTAGCCTAATACAGAAGAAGTATTCGTTGGTTTCTAACAGAAAAAGCATCGGTTGATTTTTTTCGTGACTGAATTACTATGACTTCGAGTGTTCACTTCACATAACAAGTCCGTGTTCGCTGCTGCTAGTAAGTAGGAAGGTTTATAGGGCTTTCTGATATAGGGAAAATTGTCCCACTAAGAGACTCTGATCTATGTCATCTTGCGTGCAGGTGGCCACAAAGAGTCGGAGGGATTGCCGGTGAAAATACACTTGGGAAAAGAAGATTTTTTCCCGATGCGGCATGATAAATGAATTAAGGTCTCTTGGTTGATGGGAGTTTTGAGAAGCGGTCGGGCCGGCAAAGGCCGCTCATTGGATATGAAAAGGCGCCAAGCTGCCGCTGCTTGCCTTTCCAGTCTAATTAAAAACACATTTGACGAAACGTGCCGACCAACAACACACAGTTTGGTCGGCTAGTGTAGACGAGCAGAAGATGCATGAGTGAAGGGACCTCAGGGGCTGTCTAAATGAAGATTAACACCGGCTGGGTGAGGAATTTTACAGTAGATTCAACGGTAAAGTAGAGAGGGGACAAAAATCAAAGAAAAGAAAGGGAAGGCTCTAACGCTTAGAAAATCGACAGAAATTCTGAGTCAACTTATCACAAGAAGAACAAAGTGAAAAATTATAATACTGTGAAAGAAGAAAAAATATAAAAGTTGATCAGGAAGATAAAACAAAGGACATAAAGGTATGCGCTGATTAAGAAGTGCTTATGAATTACATACGGGAAATGGCGATATACGGATTATTACAAGAACTAGGTTGAGGAAAACTCAAGATAGAAGATAAGGAGGAGGAAAATGTGACACCATGATGTTAAAAATAAAGATGGTGGCTATAATTATAGAGACTAAACATGGTAACATGCAGAATGAAATGACTCTGTACCTTGTATCAATGTCGAGCAGCTTGGCAGTCGATTGGTAGTACGAAAAACTGAAAGAGCACATGTATTTATAGGTAAACCACCAACGTAACTCGGCACTTTCTCGGCAACCACAGGACACGACCGCCAGTAGAACTTACAATTATCCACACGCTTTTACTGTTATTTTCGAAACAAATATCGACTACTTAATTTCTGGGCTGTCTTTTTCAGCTGTGCCCAAGTCATTACAATTTCCTTAGTCTCCTCTTCCACAGTTCTTCTCCAAGTTCTCTTTGGCCTCCCTACTCTTCTTTTCCCTTGTGTATTCCAGTCAAGAGCACCTCTGGCTAAGCTTGATTGTTCTCTTCTGAGTGGATGTCCTATCCATCCTGTCGTAAAGTGTAAACACACTTCTTTGTTAATCACCCAGCCAATCAACCAGCACCGTTCACCAGTCTCTGAGACAGAATAAAATTAAACTTAAGCCCTGTTTTTCGGATGTCAGTGGCGGCCATCTTATCACCCAATATGGCGGAAAAACAGAATAACATTAGCCATAAGCCCTGTTTTTCCTGGGACTCGTTTCGGTCAAGGACGGTACGGAGCATGGTACGGAACTGCAGACAACCAATCAGCTTGCCCCGCCAGGAACCAACCAAACGCTTTCCTTAAGCAGTAGAAGTTACCTCACCTGCCTATATAATCGGGTGAGATTTTATGCAAAAACACGCAACACCGACACGAAGCCAGATCGACGACCGACTGAGGAAGAGGAGCTGTCAACCTTGATTTATTGCTTACCTGCGTGCATTGACCTAGCAGACGGCTCCGCTAGTCGAGTCACTGGCCTGTTTAAATCTGGAGGGTAAATATAATTTACTATTGGTAGGCAAATAGGCCTATAGCAGATATATAATGTTTGTATTGGTTGTGTGTCATTTATACTACCTACACCTGTATATATTTAATATAAATTGTTTCTATATGAACGTATCAGGTTACTGATTGTATCTTGAGGGAATTAGGTATAATGATTGTATTTCCTGATATGATTGAATAGACGAAGACTAATAGGACTCATACTTCAATCTATTGTCTCATATAAAACCAACTGCAATATAACCAAAACAGTCCTTGTTAGGACTCAATCTATTGTCTCCTATAACTTCAGTCTATTATCTCAGATAAAACCAACTGAAATATAACCAAAACAGTCCTTCTTAGGACTCAATCTATTGTCTCCTATAACTCAATCTATTGTCTCCTATAACTTCAGTCTATTATCTCAGATAAAACCAACTGAAATATAACCAAAACAGTCCTTGTTAGGACTCAATCTATTGTCTCATCTAACTCCAACCTATTGTCCCATATAACTCCAACCTGATATATCACCAAACAGTCCTCGTCTCATATACTCCTGTCATAAGAACATAACAATATTGTTAGGATATATGTTACCAGCCAGTTTAGCACTTGTCAGAGAGGGCCTGGTATATTATAGTGGGAAGGAAATGGTTGTATCACACCTAGGAATTTATAGTATTGGATGTATTCATGTATTGAATTTATATTATTGGATGTATTCATGTAGTGAATTTATATTATTGGATTTATTCATGTATTGAATTTATATCATTGGATGTATTCATGTATTGAACTCATATTATTGGATGTACCCATGTGTTAATTTATCAGAAAGAATGTTTTGCAAGTAGACACCTGTCTTGTCTCGCTATTGCTAACTCATACTGAGCCATGTTGTCATTCATCCTACATGCAGACACCTGAGACACACGCTCATTTCATACACAATGGAAATAGGTGGGCTTGATGACAGAAATTAGTCCCTATTTTTACTTGTTACAGGTTTTATTCGTGTCATCAAACCTGAGGTCGTATGTCGTGTCAATCCAGCTGCCTGGAACGTCGCAGGAGCACAGTGATTGCGCAGGATCTACCTCTTTAGTCCCCCTCAGTCTTGGGGTGGGCTAACGAAACGACCATCAGCGGGTGATGTGTGCAAGAAACTAAGAAGGACATATTTTTTGAGAGATGAGTATACATTAGTACCATTTCTGTCAGGATTGTGAGCAAATTAACTGTCAGTGACGAAAAAGAGATTTAGCGTAGAAAGAGACAAGATTAACAGCATAGCTAATAAATGTTATATACTTAATTAACAGCACAGCTGATACATGTACTATAATTGAATAACAGCACAGCTGATATAATTTTTGTTCCTATAATTGGAAAACTTGTTGTAATATATTTATATATCTATCATCATCATGTGACGTATTCTTTCCAGAACGTTGTCTCCATTACAGCTGCTCTGAACGCATCACGATTCTGGGCAAGTCGACCTGCATCAGCCAAAGACAAGTTCAGACTCTCTGTGATGTCCTAGGTCCACCGTCGTTTAGGTCGACCCCTTCCCATTTTTCCAGGGACCATGCCTTCCATCACTGTTTTTTCCAGACTATTATGTCTTTTTATATGACCGAAAAATTTCAGCTTCCTTATTGCGATGGTATTTAGGAGCCAATGTTCCTGTACGTTTAGTGAGTGCAGTACTTCTCTGTTGGTCTTTTTTTCTATCCAGGGTATTCTCAACATCCTTCTGTAGCATTTCATTTCGAATGATGTAATCTTTTTTGCAACTGTTTTATTGAGTGTCCAAGTCTCGCAGCCGTATGTTGCTACTGGGAATATACATGCTCTGATCAGTTGTAACTTTGTTTCTTTGCTTGTGCCTTGCCATAGGTTTTTCATCTGTATTAGTTTATGTGAAGCAATTGCAAGTCTTCTTTTAATTTCTACTGCACAGTCGCCAGAGCTGTTGATGATTGATCCTAAGTATTCGAATTCATTAACACTTTCCAGTTCTTCGTTATCAATTTCAATTTCTGGTTTGGTCTTTACTTTGTCTGTTGTCAATACTTTGGTCTTCTTTGTGTTTAGGTATAGATTCTGGGCCTCGCTGTGTTTTTTGGTGGACAGAATTAATTGTTCAAGTCCTTCTGGGTTGGTCGATAGGAGGACTGTGTCGTCAGCATATCTGATTTCCGGGATCTGGTACCCGCCGATGTTAAATGAGTCAAACTCTGTGTGTTCTTGGTCATCTCTTACGTTTCTCATGATATTCTCGGCATAAATGTTAAACAGGTAAGGGGAAAGGATGCAGCCTTGTCTTACTCCTTTCTGTACTTCAAACCATTCTGATGTTTTCCCCTCTACTCTTACGGCTGCCTGTTGTTCTTGGTACAGCAGTGCGATGAGTTGTATAAGGTGGTTTGGAAATCCCATATTTTTCATAATAGCCCATAACTGCTGATGTTGTACACAATCGAAAGCTTTGGTGTAATCAATGAAACAAGTATGTAGGTCAACGTTGAATTATCTACACTTTTCTATGATGATCCTCATGTTGAATATATGATCTCTTGTGCCACTACCTGGTCCAGTTAGTTACACAGCGGAGGTGGCAATTTATGTCGGTCTCCTCTCTACTAATTTTTCGAGATCAGATCATTCACAGCCGTAACTAATTTGTGATACCAGTAGTTCTCTCAGACTTCACCATTTTCTGCAGAAATTCTATTTCTGTAATTGTCAGTACTATACTGATCCAAGAGCCAATAAAAACCTCACGCCACACATCCCCACTTTCTTACCTTAATTTCAATTTGTATTGGCTGTTGCCCGCATCTTTTCCTTAGCTCTACGTTTGTTATTACATCTGGCCATCGTATACGGAGGATCCGTCGGAGACATCTATTTACAAATATCTGTAGTTTGGAGGTGATACTCTTTGAGACATGCCATGTCTCTGAGCCATACAGCAAGACAGACTTTACATTTGAGTTGAAGTTTCTGATTTTATTCTCTCTGGATATAGCTGAGGAGTTTCATATTGGTTGAAGGGCATTAAAAGCGCATCTGGCTTTATCTTAGAACAGTCGTCACCATCGGTTTCCCCTCCTTTGTCAATGTTACTCCCCAGATATGTAAAGCTTTCTACTTCTTCAATGACTTGACGATTGATCTCCATAGAGTCCATCTGCCTATTATTTATCCTCATTTCCTTTACGTTATTTACATTTACGTGTAGTCCCATCTTTTCTGCTTGTGCCACTAATCTATTTGTTTTTTTTCCTGCATATCTTGCTGTCTATGTGATAGAAGGCACAAATCATCTGCAAAGCCAAGATCCTCCAGCTGTTTGTTGAATGTCCACTGTATTTTTGTCTTCTCCCCTTCTGTTGTTTGCATCATAAACCAGTCTATGACCATGAGAAAAATTGTTAGTTATAGCAGACACCCTTGTCTGACCCCGCTGTGTACTGTGAAGGGCTCTGGTAGTTTTCCTTTGTGCACTACTTTGAATGAAGCCTCCTGGTAGAAATCTTGGATGCTATTAATGAATTTCTCTGGGATTCCATAATGTCTCAGAATTTTCCATATCACAGTACGGTCTATACTATCGAAAGCTTTTCGAAGTCCACAAAATTTACATATAAGGGGGTCTGCCATTCGTTTGATTGTTCTATGGTGATTTTGAGTGTTGCTATCTGGTCTGTACATGATCTTCCTGCACGAAATCCTGTCTGTTCTTCTCTGAGTTTGTCATCCCCCGCCTTCTTAATACGGTCCAACAAAACTCTGGTCACAATTTTTCCAGCTACTGATAGCAGTGTTATGTCCCTCCAGTTGCCACATACAGTCACGTTTCCTTTCTTTGGCAGCTAGATAATGTGGCCTTCCTTTCAGCTCTTTGGGGTGGCCTCTTTTTCCCAGATTTTCTTGAAGAGCTGGTGTAGCAACTCTGTTGTGTATGGTATATCTGCCTTCAGGGCTTCTAGTGGTATTCCATCTGGTCCTGCAGCCTTCCCATTTTTTTGCTGTTTTATTGCCTGAGAGATCTCTTGTTTAGTGGGTGGGTTCATGTTGCACTGTAGTGGCTCTTCTGCTGGTTCTATGAAGGGTTGCTGTATTGATTGGTTTCGGTTTATGATTTTCTTAAAATATTCAGCCCATCTGGCCCTTTATTTCTCTTCATTTGTCCTTCTTTGCTTTTCACTGTTGTACATAGAACAATCAGCCTAATGAGCCATGTCAACAAAATACTCCTTCGCATTATAATAGAAAGGACAAGAAATTGAATACGACCAGAAATTTCTGAAACTCAATTCGGTTTCGTTGCTGATAAAGGTATCAGAAATGCAATTTTCACACAATCAATGCTCATGGAGAGATGTATTGAGGTACAAAGAGACCTTTATCTATGCTTTGTAGACTACTCAAAAGCTTTTGACAAAGTGAAACACCAAGACCTTTTTGATATTTTACATGAACTAAATATAGACAGGCAGGATAATGAGGAAGATATATTGGGAGCAGGAATCCGCGATCAGATTTGAAGGAGAACTAAGTGAATTCAGAGCAATTAAAAGAGGAGTTAGACAGGGATGTGTGTTATCACCTGGTCTTTTAACATATACAGCGAGACGATACTACGAAATATTGAACACCTCGAGGGAATTAAAGTCGGAGGAAGAAATATCAACGATCTGAGATATGCAGATGACACAGTTTTAATAGCAGAGTCAGGGGAAAATCTACAAATCATTCTAGACAAAGTAGTAGAAGAGAGCGAGTTGAAAGGATTATCTTTGAATGTCAGCAAAATTGTATGCATGGTAGTTTCTAAGAAAATACAAATACCAGTATGCTCTTTGAACAGCAAACGAGAAAAAATCAAACAAGTCAATCTCTTTAAATATTTAGGCAACACATTGACATCAGATGGCAGATGTGACACAAAGATAAAGAACAGGATCGCCATGTCCAAAGAAACCTTTACTAGCATGAGCAACGTAATGAAAAACAGAAACATCACCATAAGCACAAAAATTCGCTTACTAATGGGCTACGCGTGGTCCGTTCTTTTATATGGATGCGAATGTTGGACAATGAGTAACCAAATGGTGAAAAAACTGGAGGCAGCGGAAATGTGGTTTTTGAGAAGGATACTGAGAAAATCGTGGACAGAGAAGAAAACAAATGCCGAGGTATTGACAGCTGCGGGTGTTAACAGATCGCTCATCAAAACCACCAGGAAAAGACAAATGAAATTTATGGGACATATTAACAGAAGAGGAGGAGTGGAGGAATTAGTCTTATGTGGGAAAATTCCAGGTAGGAGAGGAAGAGGAAGGCAGAGAAAGATGTATGTGGAAAGCTTAAACAACTGGGCAACAAACAACAGCATGGGCAACAACAACTTCATTATACTATCAAAAGACAGAAGATTGAAGGGTCATGATCGCCAATGTCTGTTCCAGACCAGGCACCTGAAGAAGAAGAAGATAGTGGTTTAGCTGTTTCTTAGATAAAGTTCTAGTGATATTATATAATGTTTCCAAGTTTTTTTTTTTGGTCGCAATCTCGGCTTCCTCTGTAAGTTTTTCAATAAATTCTCTTTTATCTTGCCTGGCACTCTTTTTCACTTTCCTGTTTAGCATTCAATATACTGTGAGCAGTTGTGTTTTTTGTTCTGCATCTTTACAGTTGTTTACTTGTTGTTTGATGTCTCTTCTTTCTCTTATGAGGTTTCATGTGTTTTCTGTGAGCCATTCCTTCTGTTGTTTATTTCTTTTGCCAAGGACTTCTTTATATGTATTCCTGTACGCTTCCTGAATTGTGCACCAATGATTATCTATACTTTCTTCTTAAAGGTTCTCCAGTGCTTCAAATGTATTTCTCAACTTTAGGTTGAACTGAACTCTTGTGTCTTTGTTCATAAGGTTCTGAGTATTATATTTCAGGCTTGCTCTTTTTGCTCTGTCTTTGTGCGCCCTCAATTTTATTCTCAGTGATGCCAGGAGAAGGTGGTGGTCTGACGCTACGTCAGTTCCTCTCTTTACTCTCACATCCTGTAGGCTGCGTCTTCATTTTCTTTCTATGGTAAAGTGGTCTATCTGATTTTCTGTGTGCTCATCTGGGGAGTTCCATTTAGTCTTGTGTATGTCTTTGTGTGGGGAGATAGTCCCTCTGATGACCAGGTCATTCAAATCACAAACGTTTACAAAGAGTTCTCTATTTTCATTTCTGTTTCCTATGCCATTCTTTCCCATCATCAGTTCCCAGTGTTGGTTGTCTACTCCTACTTTTACATTTAAATCTCCCATTACTATCTTAATGTCTCTCCTGTGTGTTTTGTCCAATGTTCCTTGGAGTTCATCATATAAATCTTGCTTCTGCATTGTTTGTAGGGGCATAACATTGAATAATGGTGATTTTTCTTCCTGTTCCCTGGAATCTTGCCGTTATTATCCTGGGTGATATTGATTCTCATTCTATTAGTGCTTTCCTGGCTTCCTGGGACATCAAAATAGCAACCCCTTATGTGTGTGTGCGTGTGCGTGCGTGTGTGTGTGTGTGCGTGTGTGTGTGTGTGTGTGTGTGTGTGGCTTCATCCTCGTGTCCTGAATATGTGACATTTTCCCCTGTATTGGTTATTAATTCACCAGTTCCATATATTTTCATTTCTGCTAGTCCTAAGAGTTTTATAAATATCGTTTCATTTCTCCAGCTACCTGTGCTGTCCTTCTGGCCTCCTGCATTGTCCGTATGTTCCAGGTGCCTATTCTAATTGTTGCCTTCGTAGTTAGAAGTAGTGTCGGCAGCCTGACTTCCATTGACTGGCTTTCATCAGGTCTCTGCGTCATACGTCACCTCTTGCGAGGGTTCTTCCTGACTCTGCCTTTTATTTCTTTCCACAACTGTTTCAGTTTCTGTGACAAATAGGTTTTTTTCCGGCGGGGTTGTCAGCCCTGTTCTCCTTTAACCTGGAGGAAGGGGGGTGTGCCCACTTGTCTGTCCCTTCCATTTTGACCTGCTCAGCATGGTTAAATCTACCAGGAGCAAAGGCTACCGCTGGTGTAGCTCACAATATCATCAAGGCACTCAAGCCGACCCACCACTTCAAGGTGAGGCACCTTGGATCCAGATGTCGTAATATAGCTAATAAATATTGTTTTATTTTTGTTACAGAAATATATATATTTATATATATATATATATATATTATATATATATATATATATATATATATATATATATATTATAACATTTATATATTTTAGCATATATTCCAGATATCTAATTTGAAATACGTTTTTTTACCTTATTTTTTTTTCAAAGATGGACGTGGGAACCCGAAAACGTGTATTTATTATCAGAGTTTTTGTTTAGGAACTAACATTTAATCAACATTATATCGTTTGTCTGTGCGCTCTCTATGGAGCATGGAGCTACCACTGCAGCTGGTCCCCTGGCAGAAAGCCCTACTTATAGCATTCACATTCACAATCACATTCACAATCACATTCACAATCACATTCACATACTCTTGCACCAATAATTTCCTGAAGCTATTTGTTTAACAGTATGCTGCTGCAAGCCCCACGCGCAACCTCGTAATAGTCGTCATGGAGACATACCTAGGAAGTAATAGTTCTGTTCTGTCTGTCTACAACCCCCCCGAACTACACGTGGTATTTAACAGTATACATCCAATATAATAAAATATAATCGGCTTAAGTTACAAATAAAATATTACGCTTCGTCTCTGCCATGTGTTTATCACCGTTAAGGAGCTTAACTGAGCGGTTTGTTTTGAGTGTTTACGTGACTTTTAGACGCGAAAAAATAACTGAACATAGAAAACACAGCAATAAAATCAGGAAACGGCACGTGTTTTTATGTTATGGAGCAGCTAAAAGTTCTCCCACACTAAACATGACGGGTTTCCACAATGTAAATGATCAGATAACAACCAGTTTAAGGCTACATTTTATAAAGTAAACTGTTAGCATGATAAACATGGTCAATTAAGTTGTTTAATGTACAAAAACTCACGCACAACTTAAATTTTCTTGCGCTGATGATCATTGTTTAAATTGTTTTTGTTGTGTTTCTGTTCCCCCCTTTTCATGCTGTCTAGTTTTTGTTTTCTTGTCAGAGGCTTTTAAAATAAATTACATTATCTGATTTAAAATAAACAGCAAAAGGAAATTGTGGCGTTAAACGCATAAAACAATTTTAAAAAAAGAAAATCGCTCTAGTATTTTTTTCAATCTAAACAAGATCAAACGCAAACAAACACTAGCTATTTATATAACCTACAGAAATTAGATAACCAAAATAGCTCAACAAAATAAAGCTACCTTTGTTTAGTTTTTTTTTAAAAATCCTATTCTCCTTAACTTTTCGCTTACCCCACCCCACCCCTACTCCAGCGCGTGACATTCTACTCGAGCGCATACTTGAATGTTAGAAAGTCCGCCCCACGACCATTCTTCCTTTTCTCTCTTCTGCATCGTTTTCTCTTAAAAGACTCGTCTGTCTCTCCCAGTCCTTGGCTCTTATTCTCTCACACTCGGAAGAACAAGCTAGACTAGATAAAATAAAAACGAGACTCATAAATACTGAGAGTTGTGTATAGACATAATCAACAAGGATCTAAGAAACAAACATTGCGTTGTGTCGACCACGAGATCTCCAAGCCAGGGTTGCCAGATGAAAACTGTGAAAAACAGCCATACACCGTCACAAAAAAAAAAAGCTTAAACTATAAAGAAAAAAAGTAAAAAAAAAGAAAAGAAAAAAAGAAGCCAGATTTGTGGAATTTGGCGTCAAAAAAGCCAAATTGGCAACCCTGCTCCAAGCACACTGATTAATGACATTCTTGCACACACGGTTCTTTTATGTTCCACGTGCTACAGTCACCTTTTAGAAAATCTCTAAATTATTTAGCACTGTCTGCGACAAAAAGTAGGCCACGGAGAGTGGGGAATAACCAGGATTAGAAGCCGTACATGAATTATCATTACAAAAATGGAAGTAAATTATCACTGAAGTGTGCTTCCAAAACCGTACAGTCGATCAGCGTAAACTTGTTGACATTGCGAAATATGTTCACACATATCTTACAGTTCTGTGGGTTTTTTATGCTTGTTTTTTTTTAATCGGTTTCTGTTTACTTCGTTTTATTTTATGTTTGAATAATTTCATCTTGTTTTGAAAGGCGCTGCATAAACAAATCATGTTATTTATCTGTCTATATGAGTAATTTTTTTATAACTTGACCCGCAGACAGCAGTAAATAAATAAATGTTACACACATAAATGTATTTTTCAGGCATTGGCGAGAAATAAAGAAGTAGAATAAATATGTTTATTCATCTGTCTATGTCTGTAGGTTTTCATAACTTGACTCGCTCTTTGCACAGCATTTTGTCTGTCCACGTGCTTATGTGTAATTTTTTTTGTAACTTGACTCGCACATAGCACAGCAATTTGTATGCCCTTCGGTTCTATGTGCAATTTTTTTGTAACTCGATTCACGCAAAAGCACAGCAATTTGTCTGTCCATCTGTCTATGTGTGTAACTGTTTATAACTTGATTCGTTCATAATCCAGCAATATGGCTGTCCGTCTGTATAAGTGTAATTTTTTTTGTAACTTGACTCGCACATAGTACAGCATTATGTTTTATCCATCTGCCCATGTGGGTAGGTTTTCATCACTCATAGCACAGCAACCCTTCTGTTCATCTATGTGTAATTTCTTTGTAATTGACTTGCGCACAGCAAGGCAGTATGCCTGTCCTTATGTTTATATGTGCATTTTTTATATCTAAACGCGCACATAGCACACAGCAACAAGTATTTCCTTTTCCGTCTGTCCATGTGTGAATTTTCATTACTCGACTCGCTCATAGTACACTGTCACAGGTTACCTCCACTTAGCTCTGCAGTTAGTGGTCCAACAGTGGCTAAACTCAAGAGTAACTAATGTGGGTGTGGTGGTTTTTTGATGTTATGAAATGTGGTTGTTATGTTTCACTATTGTTCTGAATGAGGTCAGCTGTGAAGGTACCTGATTATAACAATTTATGGGTTGAGTTATCAGGTAACCTTACTGCTACCACCTTATGATCTCAATCAGACCTATTCTTGACTAGTATGTATGGTAGCTACGTCTAATGTCTAGGGTTATGCCAGTGTGGTGTGATGGTAAGTTAACACTAACACACACACATATAAACAAATATTAAAGTCTATGATCAAATGAACTAACACCTGGGTTACATTTTTATATGTAAATATTTTCTATACAATTTTATTGGTCCTGAACCTAGTATTCTTCTGGTCAGGACTTTCAAAATTAAAAGAACTCAAGGTATATACATAAAATGCAAATCTTTAACCCAAAGGGACACTTTGTCCAAACACATACTGTTAAAATATACTAATAGTGTTACTAAATTTTTACTATTACTGGTTTCTAGCACTGGATGGCTGTTTGGGATTCTTTAATCATCCCCAGTTCTTTAATACACCTTTCAATGTTTAATTCTTTGGGGAATATTTTTATTATGTTACACAGGGGTGCACTAGATATTTTACTTATCTGGCACAACTTGAACTGTCCGTATTCTTGCTGTAAAACGATCACTTTGATACTGGCCCAAAAGTAACAGGGTGGACTCTGTAGACCCATGTCACTACTGGAAATGAAAAGACTTCTCAACTGCTTTTCAATGACATCTGGCACCGGGCTAGTGCCAGATAAAAACCCTGTAACAATGAAATAATGTCTCCTTGTTGATATCATACTTAAACTGTTATTTCTACAAATTATATTACATAAGAAATAAAGATCTGGGTCATATCTAATTGACCAACCCAGCGCATCCATTACAAAGTGTACCAGTGTTGTTCACATGTCTCTCCTCTCAAGGCGGCCCTACATCTGCAATAATAATATTAATCTTTCTTTTCTTCCATACAATAGGATAGGTGAGCTGTGTCCATCTGGCCACCTAAGAAAACATTTTTATTTCACAAAACATGTGCATTTTACAAAACTGGCAATGTGTTATAGCATAAATCTACCTCTAGGCCCTGCATAAATCCGCTAAGGACCTATGTACTTACTTTCGTAATGGCAGTATCTCTCACTCACATTTTTAAACAAAATATATATGAATAATTTCTGCCTTACCATAAATTCAATGAATAAACACAGGTACGTTGATTAGCAGACTTCAGATGTCCTGCTGGCTGGACTGTGATGCCTATTATTGTTTTAGTCATATATATTTAGTTACTAAGGCAAGTCACACTTCACAGAATTTCAAACGTCCTGTTCAAGGAACAGTATTATGACAAATGGCGTCGAGACTTTGAATTCTTCAATATTATAAACGGCGTTGGCCAATGAGCGAACGACTACTTTTGAATTTGAAAATAAAAGCAAAAACAGACTTGATTTTTGGACATAACAAGTTTTCTCCTCACTCATTCTTAGATTTCCCCTGCTAAAATATATTTAGTGTTAAGCCATCCCATAATTTCTCTCCCCTTGTCTACCCCTCCTCCAACAGAATACATGCTTGCTATTCTCATTTCCAACAACGCGTTCAAAATTGTAATCGTTAATGAATGCAAAATGAATGCAAAACCGCCAGTCTGTCCATTTGTCTGCAAGAACAAATACAGTCTTTTGTCAATAACTTTCTTATCTACTGGGGGATTTTGTATTTTTAAACATATTATTTATCAGGAGAAGATAAGCCATCAAACAAACTATGTTTTATGATCCTAAACCCATTAATAAAGAAATCCATATTTTTTTCAGAGTTAGTTTCAATTTCAACTATCATATAATTTACGCCATCTTTTCTCCTCTCCCGCGTTGTCCAAAACTGAAACTACTAGTCTGTTACGTCATAAAATGGACTCTTTTGCAGCGAAAGCGCTGTCTGTGTGTTTATATATTTTCTCAGTGTGCCTGTCGTGAAATATTCTAATCCACATATATAAATTATCAAGTAAATATAAAGCCTAATAAATACATATAATAAAGAAAGGAAGAAGAATAGTAAATAACAGTGCTGTCACAAAGAATGTACTCGAAATCCCCCTTTGTTTTATGCTTCGTCTGCAAATTGTAACGTTTCCACGTTAAATATAAGCTACTGCATAAATACAAGCGTTTCCACAACACATTAAAACGGGTATTGCATTTCTAAGAAAAACATTGAGAGGCACACTGCGTAATGACCTAAATTAATCCTAACATTAATTATACTACGTTACCAAAACGAACGAACAGATGGACTAAAGGATAGAGAGAGGGAGAGGCAGAAAGCCGAACGCATGCAAAATTAAACACGCGTCTCGCTATTAATGCCACCCCAACAAGCGTAACGCGATACACAATTACTACTATCACGCGTGTAAGGCCACATGCACTAACTTTTTTTTTTCAGACGGACAGTGATAAAAACACTAACCTTCCCAGAGTTAGGTTTTAAAAAACCTGGAAAACGCTTATTAGAAAAGATAACATTAGATGGGTTTACGTTTGAAAACATTACAGTACCCAGACAGCACATCTTCGAAACAGGAGGTAGAAGAAATTGCATATTTTGAACGCAGCCACTTAGCTCTTTTAAATTTGTATATTTGGGTTCCTTAGGGCTTGATGACACAGAATATGTTAAGTGTTATGCAAATAGTCTAGGAATTAACAAGTTATAGCCAAAATAAAATGATGGTGCTGTCAGACAACACCCAAAATCAGAATCGCTCAGTGGTAGATTTTTTTTAAACCACCATTGTACCGGAAATGGGCCACAAGTTACATTTGAACTGATTGGCTGGAATGATATGTAAGGCTAAACACGATTAGTCGGACTATAAATGCTATCCTTGGTTGTTAGGGGAGACGTAGGAAGGTAAAATTTTTTCAAACACTTGTCGAAACGTGGCTCCATTGGCCAGACTCGCTGATATAATCACTTAGGAGCGTTAGTTCGAGACCACTAGTTCAAATAAGCTTGATAAAGCAACAGTGCGTTGAAGCCAGCTCATATTTTTGCTAAATAAAAGCCTGGAACATAAGCAGATGGGAATTTGTGCCAGTATTTGTGCCAGAATTCATTGCTAGTCAACGTATCTGTGTTTATTTCCATGAATTGTGGTAAGCTTGAAACATTCAGTATCTTTTAATGAAAATTGAATGTGAATTGTTAATTTATGCCTGTATATATGTGTAGTTCAGTAGCAAACATGATGTAAAGCCTATAATGCTCCAGCCTGAACAGAAGGTGTCGGAGGAAAGTAAAACTGCATGGAATGGCCAAACAGTACGCAGACACCTAGATTATTGATTAGACAGAAATAATGCTGGAAGTGCAGAGGCGTAGTAACCATTAAGGCGGTTAATACTGGTATAAAGTATTTCAGATGAAGCTGACAGTTGGCCTAACGCTCTGAACTCAATGTTTGTGATGTATTGTGCTCAGTGTAGAACTAGAGTATCAATTAGTTATGAAGTAGAAGGTACATCCTTCTTGTTTTCAGGGACCGTGGTCTTGACGTTATTGAGCAGCACCTGGTCAGAGCTTTGCTGAATCCAGAGTCGGACAGCATACTCCTTGGTCCATTTAGCTATCAGTGAGGTGTCTCCAGAGCACAGGGGAGAAATCTAGCAGAGGAGTCTTTTCCTGCCGCCATCACGCAAGATAAGCTGATCTGGCCAGCTGAGCTCAACATTATGTACCCCATCTGTAGTGGGTTTGATGGTATTGTATGATGGTGATATTACTAAATGTAATGTATGAGGCCAGCTGTGAAGGCTCCTGAGATAAAATGTAGTTGTGAATTGTCAGAAGGCCTTTCTTGCTACCACTACGACCTCACACTCAATTTTTTTTTTCTTAATGAATGTGGCTATGTAAAATGTCTAGGGTAATGATATGTAATGTGGTGTGATAGTTATAGATACACCCACAGATATTTAAGCAGACTAATAATATTTAACAAATATTATAATACACTGAACTAACTCAAGAGTGTAAAATTTTTGATAGAATTATATTACATTTATTTGTTCTGGATCAGGTTTTATGTTGACCAGAACTTTTTTTTAAAAAAAAAGATTTAAAATTTATGAAAGAAATGCATGGAATGTTACATAATAAATGCAAGAGTGTACATATATAAGTACTAGACTAGTTAGTTTTATTAAAATGTTCTAGTAGTCATCTACTTGGGAGGATAGTTAATGCTTGTGCTGTTGGGGTGGCCTCATCACACCTGTCTATATTGACTACACAGTGTCCAGTAAATTGCAGGAATTTTATGGGGTATTAGTAACTAAAAGGCGTTGGTGAACTTCCAGCAGACCAGAGGCTCACTCATCTTGCATATGTAGCTCTGGTGCTGAAATCTGGTGGTCCCACCTCTCCGTGTTGGCGGGCAATAATAGTGGTCTCTGTGACAACGTACTGCACAGATACACTCGAGTAAAATAACCAACTGAATGGACACCGCCTTGTTCACAACTGAAACTCACAGCTCTGCAATCAAAGTATTGGCTATGTGTCAAAATTCTATTCCCTACCTACGTCTGGACACAACACGGACACAACAACCACATCATACAGACAGGTCAGATCTCTCTGACCAAACAGCACATTTACCATGGTGGTTTTACATCAGATAGGTCCTCCCAGACTATAGATTCTGAAAAATATTTATTAGTTTCCTTCCCTAAAAGTGGATAGGTAATATGTTTCATTATTCTCAACACTTGATCTGTCTTTCCTAACCCTTGCTGGAGTTTATGTATATTGTTGGTCCCTAGACCCTGACTTGGGCGGGGGGTCTAGAGCAAATCCCTACTTGTTTGTAAGGCTAGATTTCGATATGGCAGTATCAAATCACTCGAACATTAAACAATATTCAAAATATGCAAAGAAATAATTTCAATCTTACCAGATTATGAATAAAGAACACAGAAATGCTAGCAAAACTCAGCTGAGCTGCTGGCTATAGTATGGCGTCCCTGAACTTATTTCACTTTCTTTCATTTGGAAATCACCACACTTTAAAATACTGTGTCTATCATCGAACAACTATTGAGGAATGGCCCCACTTGCGCGTCTGAGCGCCGATAAAATGATTGTCTGTGGCCAATCACTGCCTAGGTTTATTTGAATTTCAAATTTCCTACACTAAAGTCATTTCAGTCATGCTTCAGTCAAGTATGGATTTTTATCTGTTAGTCTGTCCGTCTCTACTTGCGTTTTTTTACAAAAATGTACTTGATTTTTGAACCAACCTTTCTCTCCCCTCCAAAATTTTGTCGTTAAAAGTTATATTTAGACACAGCTCCCACCAATGTCCCTTCGCTTCCCTACTAAGTTGATTTGAACACCTGCTTCTCAAGGTCGTGTTTTTTTGTGCAAATAGCGACACTTTTTTATTCCATACAGTCTGTCGTTGATGTGAACAACACTGTCTTTTGTCATTATCTTCAATATTATCTATCCGTCTGTAAAATTAAGAACATATTAGTGCACTGCTCAGAATGGGCCATCCGGCCAGCTAATTTTTATAGTCCTAACATTAATATTACGAAAAAGTTACTTTTTAATTTTTGTAATATTCCAAACATCTGTGTTCTGCCGCTGAATTCAAATCAAAGGCTTGGTATCGCAAAAGCGACCAATAAATGACTGTGGCGTAACATATCCAAGGTCCCTTCTGTCGAGTTCCTTACTTTGTGTCAACTTGGAAACGTGACTTTTCTCCGTTTCCCCCCCAATTGCGTCTCCTTAGCCTTTCTAGTCTCACGCAATCTTTCCAGTCATATTTTTTTCCTTTTTATCCGCCGTTCCCCTCCTGTCTAGCAAGTCAATTTTTATGGAGGGTGATGACCCGCGGTCTGGGCGATCAAGTACTATCAGCAGCCTACGCATTATGTTTTTATCCTTACATGTTATCTTTGGAGGTATTTTACCGTTGTATCTCTGTCAATTTCACTACACATCTCCCCACTTGAAAACATGCCTATGGCAAGTTCCAAAACCAGCGATACACATAGGTAAAATTACTCCTCACGTCTGCCACTACTCTAATTTTGATCACAGGGGTGCCGACTGAGGAAATCTGCACCGACATTCAATTTGCCTGGGATATATTGGATACTGAACTGATAAGGTTGAAGCAATAAAGACCACCTCAGCAATCTTGCGTTTTCATGCTTAGCCTGAGATAAGAATACGAGAGGCTGATGGTCCGTCTCCACCACAAAAGTCCTACCATACAGATAGATTTGAAACTTCTTTATTGCCCAGATTAACGCTAAACATTCTTTTTCGCTTGTGGAGTATCCTTGTTCCGCCTTATTCAATTTACGGCTTGCATAAGCGACTGGTTTCAGTTCCCCATCAGGTGAAGATGATCTTTGCAACAAAGCCCCTCCTAGTCCTACATTACTTGCATCGGTTCTTAAGACAAAGTCCTGTGTCAAATCAGGCAGTTTGAGAATAGGCTTGCTAGTGAGTTTTTCCTTTAACTCTTGGAACGCTAGTTCACATTGTGCAGTCCAAATAATTTTATCTGGAAGTCCCTTGCGAGTCAGATCAGTCAGAGGAGCACAAATAGCGTTAAAATTCTTGATGTATTTCTGATAAAATCCGCATAACGACACAAATGATCGCACGTCCTTTTTTGTTTGCGGCCTAGGTGCTCTCTGCAGTTTTTCCAAGTTCTTAGGATCAGGGGTCATATTACCCTGATATACAGTGTGTCCCAAGAATTCCAACTCTTTGCATCCAATACAACATTTTGTTGGACTAGCAGTTAAGTTCGCCTCCCGAAGTCTATCAAACAACATCTCCAGAGCTTCAATGTGTTCTTCAAATGTCTCTGTGGCGACGAGAATATCATCCATGAAATTCGTGATACATGGGTTATTCAGGGGATCCAACAATTTGCGCATCATCCTTGAAAACACACTCGGAGCATTTTTCAGTCCGAATGGTAGCATATTGAATTCATAATGTCCATCCGAAGTGCTAAAAGCCAAATAAGGTCTCACTTCAGGCTTCACTGGGATCTGGTAATAGCCTTTACTAAGATCCACCTTTGAAAAGTATTTTGCCTTGTTCAGTCTGGCAAATAACTGTTTTGTGTCTGGTAATGGATCCACTTGTCCTTCTGTGACAGCATTCAGTTTCCTGTAATCTATGCACAGTCTGTGTTCCCCAGACGGTTTTCTCAACAAAACGACACTAGAACTAAAAGATGATTCACTGTGCGAAATAATCCCCTCCTTCAACAAATACTCTATTTTTCTTCCTTCAATGCCTTCTCCTTCGCGAACGGAATAGAATAGGCTCTCATACAGATTGGGTTTGAGTCTACCAGTTTCATGTCATACTGTAGCAAATTTGTATGGCCTGGTTTATCTGTTAATACATCTGTATGTTCCTCCAGAACCTGTTGAACTCTCTCCCTCTGGTTTTTAGTCAGGTGCTTACTGACTTTTACCTGTGCTGCGGTTTCACAAGGATGTAATGGGTATTCATGTGAGGTGAGTGGTTCTTTTTGCATCTGGGTTGCAATAGCCAAGGTCAATAAGGGGGTGCTTTCCTGGAGTGGTCTGTCCAGATACTTCTTTAACAGGTTTACATGATAAACTTTCTCCTTCCCCTTTTTGTCAATTTTATAGTTTGTTCTAGACACCTTCTCTAGAACCGTATATGGACCTTGCCAACCAATTTGTAATTTATTCTGGCTTCCGGGTAGTAGAAGCAGCACCTTCTCTCCGACTGCCAGTTCCCTGTCCTTTGCCTTCCTATTAAAATATGCTGCATGTTTCTTCCTGGCTTGCTTCAAATTATCATTTGCCAGTTTCCATCCAGCTTTCAAACGAGTGGTCAGTTCGTTCACGTATTGATACGATGAGGTAACAGTCTCTTCCGCCTTCTCATCTGTCCAGGTCCTTAATAGAGCTTCTAATGGACCTTTTATTGGCCTCCCAAATAGCAGAGTTGCGGGAGCCATCCCGGTTGAACTATGTGGTACCTCCCGGTACGCAAACAATGCGGCGGGCAGGAATTGATCCCACAGATCCGGTTTTTCGTGTGCCAGCTTTCTCAGGATAGAAATGAGAGTCCCGTTGAACCTCTCTACCTGGCCGTTCCCTTGTGGATGGTACGGACTACAATGAAAGTGTCTGGCTTGAAATAGCTTAAAAACTTCTTCCGTTAGCTTCCCCTTGAACTGAGAACCATTATCCGTCAAGATTTGATGCGGGAATCCTAATCGGGTAAATATTGTAAGTAGTGCCTCTGCTACATGTTTTGAATCAATTGATGGCAGGGCTACCGCCTCTCCCCACATAGAACAAGTGTCCACCAGAGTAAGGATGTAACTGTTCCTCCTCTTGGTCCGAGTGAGAGGTCCTACAATATCCACTGCAACCCTCTCAAAAGGTGTTCCCACTATGGGCATTTCCCCTAGAGTTGCAGGAGCAGTCCAGTGCTTTGGAGCTACCCTTTGACATTCTGGGCAGGATTTGACATATCTTTTTATATCCTCCGTTATCCCTGGCCAGAAGTAATGACAAGCTATACGCTGTCCTGTGGCGCTGATCCCCATGTGACCACTGAAGGGAATCGCATGCCCGAGTTCCATCACTTTATCTCTATATGAAGTGGGAAGAACCAGCTGGTTGTGACCATTTGTTCCAGTTCCGGCCTTCCTGTATAAGAGTTTGTTCTTCATGAAATATTCCCCCTTGCTCGGAGGTGTGTGGCATTTGGGCAATTTTTTAAAACAGGGCTTGAGTGTCCTATCCTCAGCCTGCGCCTTCCTCATCTCCTCTGGATGAGCATTTATAGGTTCACCTTCTTCCTCCTTCTTCTGTGACCTGGTCTGCACTGTCGCCATGATCACAGGTTTCTCGGGATTCCCCAAGAAGACGTATCTACACCCCAATATCAGAGGGTAGATTGGTTCATCTATCACTGCTGCTCTGATTTCTCCCTCCACATAGCGAGTTTTCACCGTTATCCTTGCGATGGGAAGTGTCATGAGTGGTATGTCCTTAGTCGCCCCTTGTATTTCCACTGTTTCTGTGGTATACTGACTTGGGTCCACTAGGCTAGACTTCACAACTGAATCATAATCCAAACCTGTATCATAAAGGCACCTTATGGTGACCCCATTACAAATAACATCCTCACAAACTGGGGGGTGATAAGGTTCCTGTTGTCCCTTAGGATTAACCTTTAATCTTTGCGTCCCCGACTTCATTGCAGCAATGTTTGAAGGTTTCCTTCTACAAAATTCTGTGTTATGGTTATCCTTCTTGCACCATTTACACCATCTTTTTCCTTGGTTCAACGGTTTTCTTTCATTGAACTTTTGGTCATTGAACTGTGAGTTTCTGTCGCGATAGTCATTTCTTGGCCGCTCAAAGTTTGTCCTACCTTTATTTCCCTGCTCTCTATTATCAAATTTATTAAATTGCTGTGGAGCTTTAAAATTGTCTATGTGCTTCTTTTAGCACCACTTACCTCTGCCTGAGCTGCCTGATACCTCTCAGCAACATTTAAAATTTCCCCCAACTTCTCTGCACCTTGTTCCATGAGAAATTTTCTCATGTCTGGAGCCATGGACTCTCTCAATTGCTCAATCATGATCATTTCTTTAAGATCTTGGGTCTTCCCCAGAGCCGTCCATTTCTCCAAATAGGTTTCTAGTCTAGCAGAGAATTGGTGGTATGTCTCCCCAGACAACAGTTTGGCATTTCTAAATTTCTTACGATAAAATTCACCATTCTTCTCGTACCTTAATAACAAAGCCTGCTTTAACATGTCATAATTGTCTTGGTCTTCCCTGTTCATTTTGGCAAATACTTCATAAGAAGTACCTCTCAATCCCTGTGATAGCTTTAAACTCCACCTCTCTCTCTCTAACCCATATGTAGTAGCTAATAACTCAAAACGTCCTAGGTACCCCTCTATGTCATCGTCTTTTTCAACAAAATGGTCTAAATGAAACCCCATAGCTGAGTTTGAGGCTCCCAGATTGGGCGTAGCATCTGAGGCAAAAGGGCTGGCACCATTTTCAGGAGCCGGGCCTTGTAATTCCAGCTCCCTTAGTCGTAATTCGTGCTCCCTCTGCAACCTTCTATCTTCTGCCTCCCTTTGCTGTCGTTTTTCTTCTGCCTCCCTTTGCTGTCGTTTTTCTTCTGCCTCCCTTTCGGCAGTCAACCTTTTTTCTTCTGCCTCCCTTTGCTGTCGTTTTTCTTCTGCCTCAATCTGCAGCCTCTTAATTTCTCTATCAGCCTCAATTTGTAACCTCTTTTCTTCAGCTAACTTTCTATCTTCCCTTTCAATATATTTATCACATTCAGCCGTTACATATTGAATTAAAATTTGACCATCCATTCCCATCTCCTTTGCGGTCAGCACAGCAGCTGATCGGAATTTTGCTAGCTCCGCCATACTTTTTAGACAATATAATAATATACAAGCTAAATCTCTAACCAGTAAATACACTAAGTACTTCTTATGACTATAGTCTAACTAATTCTAACTAACCAGTTAACTAATTAATTATCACTGGCTGTGAAGATTCACCAACTTTTATCTGCAGGGACACTTTTAATTTTAAAGGGAATTTCACAATTTTTTTTTTTTTTTTTAATTTTATTTCTCCAACCAGGAGATCCTAATATTACTGTTGGGCTAATTATCCCGGACGAGCCCCCAATGTATGTAGTGGGTTTGATGGTATTGTATGATGGTGATATTACTAAATGTAATGTATGAGGCCAGCTGTGAAGGCTCCTGAGATAAAATGTAGTTGTGAATTGTCAGAAGGCCTTTCTTGCTACCACTACGACCTCACACTCAATTTTTTTTTTCTTAATGAATGTGGCTATGTAAAATGTCTAGGGTAATGATATGTAATGTGGTGTGATAGTTATAGATACACCCACAGATATTTAAGCAGACTAATAATATTTAACAAATATTATAATACACTGAACTAACTCAAGAGTGTAAAATTTTTGATAGAATTATATTACATTTATTTGTTCTGGATCAGGTTTTATGTTGACCAGAACTTTTTTTTTAAAAAAAGATTTAAAATTTATGAAAGAAATGCATGGAATGTTACATAATAAATGCAAGAGTGTACATATATAAGTACTAGACTAGTTAGTTTTATTAAAATGTTCTAGTAGTCATCTACTTGGGAGGATAGTTAATGCTTGTGCTGTTGGGGTGGCCTCATCACACCTGTCTATATTGACTACACAGTGTCCAGTAAATTGCAGGAATTTTATGGGGTATTAGTAACTAAAAGGCGTTGGTGAACTTCCAGCAGACCAGAGGCTCACTCATCTTGCATATGTAGCTCTGGTGCTGAAATCTGGTGGTCCCACCTCTCCGTGTTGGCGGGCAATAATAGTGGTCTCTGTCACAACGTACTGCACAGATACACTCGAGTAAAATCACCAACTGAATGGACACCGCCTTGTTCACAACTGAAACTCACAGCTCTGCAATCAAAGTATTGGCTATGTGTCAAAATTCTATTCTCTACCTACGTCTGGACACAACACGGACACAACAACCACATCATACAGACAGGTCAGATCTCTCTGACCAAACAGCACATTTACCATGGTGGTTTTACATCAGATAGGTCCTCCCAGACTATAGATTCTGAAAAATATTTATTAGTTTCCTTCCCTAAAAGTGGATAGGTAATATGTTTCATTATTCTCAACACTTGATCTGTCTTTCCTAACCCTTGCTGGAGTTTATGTATGTTGTTGGTCCCTAGACCCTGACTTGGGCGGGGGGTCTAGAGCAAATCCCTACTTGTTTGTAAGGCTAGATTTCGATATGGCAGTATCAAATCACTCAAACATTAAACAATATTCAAAATATGCAAAGAAATAATTTCAATCTTACCAGATTATGAATAAAGAACACAGAAATGCTAGCAAAACTCAGCTGAGCTGCTGGCTATAGTATGGCGTCCCTGAACTTATTTCACTTTCTTTCATTTGGAAATCACCACACTTTAAAATACTGTGTCTATCATCGAACAACTATTGAGGAATGGCCCCACTTGCGCGTCTGAGCGCCGATAAAATGATTGTCTGTGGCCAATCACTGCCTAGGTTTATTTGAATTTCAAATTTCCTACACTAAAGTCATTTCAGTCATGCTTCAGTCAAGTATGGATGTTTATCTGTTAGTCTGTCCGTCTCTACTTGTTTTTTTACAAAAATGTACTTGATTTTTGAACCAACCTTTCTCTCCCCTCCAAAATTTTGTCGTTAAAAGTTATATTTAGACACAGCTCCCACCAATGTCCCTTCGCTTCCCTACTAAGTTGATTTGAACACCTGCTTCTCAAGGTCGTGTTTTTTTTTGCAAATAGCGACACTTTTTATTCCATACAGTCTGTCGTTGATGTGAACAACACTGTCTTTTGTCAGTATCTTCAATATTATCTATCCGTCTGTAAAATTAAGAACATATTAGTGCACTGCTCAGAATGGGCCATCCGGCCAGCTAATTTTTATAGTCCTAACATTAATATTACGAAAAAGTTACTTTTTAATTTTTGTAATATTCCAAACATCTGTGTTCTGCCGCTGAATTCAAATCAAAGGCTTGGTATCGCAAAAGCGACCAATAAATGACTGTGGCGTAACATATCCAAGGTCCCTTCTGTCGAGTTCCTTACTTTGTGTCAACTTGGAAACGTGACTTTTCTCCCTTTCCCCCCCCCCCCCCCCCTTCCCCAATTGCGTCTCCTTAGCCTTTCTAGTCTCACGCAATCTTTCCAGTCATATTTTTTCCTTTTTATCCGCCGTTCCCCTCCTGTCTAGCAAGTCAATTTTTATGGAGGGTGATGACCCGCGGTCTGGGCGATCAAGTACTATCAGCAGCCTACGCATTATGTTTTTATCCTTACATGTTATCTTTGGAGGTATTTTACCGTTGTATCTCTGTCAATTTCACTACACCATCTTAAAATGACATTGTAAAAATAACATTAAGAGGGGAATTAAATTGTTTTAATATCAGGAACTGAGAACATCTCCAATACTAGTTCCAATAAAGACAAACTATTGAAGTCATGATGACAAATACCAACAGAGCTTGAACAAAACAAAACCAGTATTACCTCATATTACTACTACACAACTGACACACATAGGATACTTTTAATAATATATGTCACTACAATATTCATATTGATAAATTCTGTACTTATAACTTGTAATTAAAATTGATTGTGATTCCTGGTTCCTTTGTATTTGAATCAGGACACATATACATTCATGACAGCAATGAATACATATTGTTATTTGAAAAGTTATCAGTGACTCCTTTAAGATATCCTTTAGAGTGTTATATGTATGTGAGTGTCACAGTGTTGTCAAGTGTGGTGGAATAAATTAAATTGTTTATCTGTCTGTTGTTGTTTTGACTTACACTTCATCATACACATACCCTAGACATATAACGTAGTCATCACACTATTCCAGAATAATTCTGACTGAGGTATACATATGTGGCAGCAAGTAAGGTTATATATAATACACTACTCTTATTAGATATATATACCTTCACAGCTGATCTCAGTCAGTACACTAAGTCCCCTATAAATATTTATAACATCCCACTTCACCACATATATTGGGGTCTCGCTCTTGGGATTTTGAATCTTTACCTATTAAAAATAGTGGGGGTAATTCACTTCAGGGAATATAAGAATTAAAAGGTATCCTTGGGTGGAATTAAATAAGGTTGAGCTCACGGTGCCTGTGTTGTCCATTAGATATATATTTAGAGATTGAATTGTTGGTTAGACATTGTATAAATTTACCTGATAGACAATGGCGGACCTGGCCAAGTTTCGATCTGCTGCTGTTCAGACTGCAAAAGAGTTAGGATTAGATGGGCAAGTTATGGTTGCCTATGTCACTACGGAATGTGACAAATTTATTGAACGCGAAGAAAGAAGGTTTGAAGCCGAAAGAAAGTTAGAGGCTGAAAGGGAAATTAAGAAGTTACAATTTGAGGCTGAGGCTGAGACTAAGAGGTTGCAGATTGAGGCTGAGGCTAAGAAATTGGAAGCAGAAAGAGAAGACAAAAGATTAGCTGCAGAAAGGGAAGCCGAGGAAAGAAGACAGGCTGCAGAAAGAGAAGACAAGAAATTAGCTGCAGAAAGGGAAGCAGAAAAGGAGGAGAAGAGATTACAAAGGGAACATGAGTTAAGACTAAGGGAGTTTGAGTTTCAAGGCCATGCTCCTGAAAATGGTGCCAGTCCCTTTGCCTCTGATGCCACTGCTAGCCAAGGAGCCTCAACCTCAGCTATGAATTTCCATTTAGATCATTTTGTTGAGAAAGACGATGATATAGAGAGCTACCTAAATAGGTATGAACTATTAGCTACCACATATGGGTTAGAGAGAGAAAGGTGGAGCTTAAAGTTATCTCAGGGACTTCGTGGGGCAGCTTATGAAGTTTTTGCTAAAATGAGCAGAGGTGATCAGGAAAATTATGACATGCTAAAGCAGGCTCTTTTGTTAAGGTATGAAAAGAATGCAGAATTTTATAGGAAAAAATTTAGGAATGCTAAACTACTGTCAGGTGAAACCTATCACCAGTTCTCTGCACGAATAGAGACATACTTGGAGAAATGGACTTCTCTAGGGAAAACCCAAGATCTTAAGGAAATGGTCCTTATAGAGCAGCTAAGAGAGTCCATGGCTCCAGACCTGAGAAAGTTTCTCATGGAACAAGGTGCAGAGGCTGGGTGAGTTGCTAAATGTTGCTGAAAGGTATCAAGCAGCTCAAGCAGAGGTAACAGGTAATAAAAAGAAACAAGTGGATAACTTTAGGGCACCACAGAACTTTAATAAATTTGATCCTAGGGATCAAAATAAAGGTAAGCACCAATTTGATAGGCCACGGTATGAAAATAAAAATAAATTCCCACAATTCGATGAAAGGAAATATGATGAAAGAAAATCTTTCAACCAAGGAAAAAGGTGGTGTAAAATTTGTCAGATGGACAATCATGACACTGACCGTTGCAGAAGGAAACCTGTGTATATGGCAACCCTTCAGGTCAGGTCGACCTCAAGACAGGAGGAGGATATTATGTTGGATACCACTCCAGAAGAGATGAGGAAGGCACAGGCTGGGGATAAAACACTCAAGCCTTGTTTCAGAAAATTGTCAACTTGTCATACAACTCCAGGCAAGGGAGATTTTTACATGAAAAACAAGTTGATGTATAGGAAGACTGGAGCTAGATCCAAAGGTCAAGGACAGCTGGTACTTCCTAAAAGATATAGGGCAGACTTAATAAGGAGCCTACATGTGAAACCAGATGGGGACCATGAGAAAATAGGTACCATCATTCAAAAGGTGGCTCACAATTATTATTGGCCCAAAGCAAGATGGGACATTGAGAATTTTGTAGAAAGGTGTAGCATAGCACATGAGGGAACACCCACAAGTGGGAACATGGATCAGGACCTGGACACGCCACGGGGCAAAATTAGGCCTGAAAATAAAAAGAAAAATAGATTTGATAAAGTGGACCAAATGGAATGGGAAGCCCCTTTTCACGGACAATCTTCACTTAACTGTTTTACAATGGCCACTATGCGGAGAGTGCAAAAAGATGTCTTACCCCAGGATAAGCCGAAAATCCCTCAATCGGACTTAAACAAACTGGAGGAAGAGGATGTAGAGAGGAAATCTCTCATCAAGAATTTTAAGTGGGGAGAAAGCCCCAAAAGAAAAATTGGTAGCGGTCGTTTTGTGAATGATAATTCTGGGAGGAAAAATCATCTCTATAAAGCTTCGAGTGGAAGAGACCATACCGGTGCATGGACAAATAGGTCCACACAATTAAAGGTCCATATGTAGCTTTGTTAAGAACGTGGACTGATGAAAAGGCAGAGGAAAACATTACATCTTCATACCAATATGTGAATGAGCTGACCACTCGTTTAAAAACTGGCTGGAAACTTGCCAATGAAAATTTGAAACAAGCCAGGAAGAAACATGCTGCCTATTATAACAGGAAGGCGAAAGACAGAAATTTGGCTGTGGGAGAGAAAGTACTGCTTCTTTTGCCCGGGAGTCAGAATAAGTTACAAATTGGATGGCAGGGTCCATATACAGTTCTAGAGAAGGTGTCTAGAACAAATTATAAGATAGATAAGAAGGGGAAAGAAAAAATCTATCATGTGAATCTCCTGAAGAAATATTTGGAAAGAGAACATCAGGAGGAGACACACTTGTTGACCTTGTCCATCGCCATGGAGATGAAAAAGGAACCACTTTCATCATTTGAGTATCCATTACACCCCTGTGAGACAGCAGCACAGGTGAAAATCAGTACACATTTAACGAAAACTCAGAAAGAGAGAGTGCAACAGGTTCTAAATAATCATGCAGAGGTGTTAACAGACCGACCAGGGCATACAAACTTATTGGAATATGATATGAAACTGATAGACCCCACACCTGTCTGTATGAAACCATATTCGATTCCGTTTGCTAAGGAGAAAGCTTTGAAGGAAGAGATAGACTATCTGTTGAAGGAAGGAATTATTTCGCACAGTGAATCTTCGTATAGTTCCGGTGTTGTACTCTTAAGGAAGCCCTCTGGAGAACATAGACTCTGTATAGATTACAGGAGACTGAATGCTATTACAGAAGGACAGGTGGATCCATTGCCGGATACAAATCAGCTGTTTGCCAGACTAAATAAAGCTAAATATTTCTCAAAAGTGGATCTGAGTAAAGGATACTATCAGATTCCAGTAAAGCCTGAGGTTAGACCATACCTAGCTTTTAGTACCTCAGAAGGACACTATGAGTTTAATAGATTGCCATTTGGATTGAAGAATGCGCCTAGTGTCTTCTCTAGAATGATGAGAAAATTGTTGGATGTAAACATTTCGGAGGAACGTAATGAATCCCTGAGTTGCCTCTTTGATTGAGGATATTCCGAATGTTTCATACAGGATAATAAGAAGATTATGGGATCCACTACGAAAACTCTGCTATCACCAGGTATATGTTATCTCCTCATAACGTACATTTTGAGGGAAATTTAATGTTCTCTGGACATGTCATTGCGCAGACTCAGAGAAGAGAAATGGTGAATACGGGTTGCGAAGCAGCATTAAGACAAGCATTCACACTTGCGGCTGTTCAGTAACATAACCGAAATATATTATTGGTTGTAGAAGTCTGAGGCAGATTTCATGAGTAGTGCCTACTCTGAATGGACCCAACTACATAAAACCATGATAGCACCACAGCAGAGTAAAGTCAAGTTGACTTACATTTATCTATGTGTATATAGAATAAAGGACTGACATATAATGTCTGTTTTAAGAGGGGAGGTGTCGTGAAATATTCTAATCCACATATATAAATTATCAAGTAAATATAAAGCCTAATAAATACATATAATAAAGAAAGGAAGAAGAATGGTAAATAACAGTGCTGTCACAAAGAATGTACTCGAAATCCCCCTTTGTTTTATGCTTCGTCTGCAAATTGTAACGTTTCCACGTTAAATATAAGCTACTGCATAAATACAAGCGTTTCCACAACACATTAAAACGGGTATTGCATTTCTAAGAAAAACATTGAGAGGCACACTGCGTAATGACCTAAATTAATCCTAACATTAATTATACTACGTTACCAAAACGAACGAACAGATGGACTAAAGGATAGAGAGAGGGGAGAGGCAGAAAGCCGAACGCATGCAAAATTAAACACGCGTCTCGCTATTAATGCCACCCCAACAAGCGTAACGCGATACACAATTACTACTATCACGCGTGTAAGGCCACATGCACTAACTTTTTTTCAGACGGACAGTGATAAAAACACTAACCTTCCCAGAGTTAGGTTTTAAAAAACCTGGAAAACGCTTATTAGAAAAGATAACATTAGATGGGTTTACGTTTGAAAACATTACAGTACCCAGACAGCACATCTTCGAAACAGGAGGTAGAAGAAATTGCATATTTTGAACGCAGCCACTTAGCTCTTTTAAATTTGTATATTTGGGTTCCTTAGGGCTTGATGACAAAGAATATGTTAAGTGTTATGCAAATAGTCTAGGAATTGACAAGTTATAGCCAAAATAAAATGATGGTGCTGTCAGACAACACCCAAAATCAGAATCGCTCAGTGGTAGATTTTTTAAACCACCATTGTACGGGAAATGGGCCACAAGTTACATTTGAACTGATTGGCTGGAATGATATGTAAGGCTAAACACGATTAGTCGGACTATAAATGCTATCCTTGGTTGTTAGGGGAGACGTAGGAAGGTAAAATTTTTTCAAACACTTGTCGAAACGTGGCTCCATTGGCCAGACTCGCTGATATAATCACTTAGGAGCGTTAGTTCGAGACCACTAGTTCAAATAAGCTTGATAAAGCAACAGTGCGTTGAAGCCAGCTCATATTTTTGCTAAATAAAAGCCTGGAACATAAGCAGATGGGAATTTGTGCCAGTATTTATGCCAGAATTCATTGCTAGTCAACGTATCTGTGTTTATTTCCATGAATTGTGGTAAGCTTGAAACATTCAGTATCTTTTAATGAAAATTGAATGTGAATTGTTAATTTATGCCTGTATATATGTGTAGTTCAGTAGCAAACATGATGTAAAGCCTATAATGCTCCAGCCTGAACAGAAGGTGTCGGAGGAAAGTAAAACTGCATGGAATGGCCAAACAGTACACAGACACCTAGATTATTGATTAGACAGAAATAATGCTGGAAGTGCAGAGGCGTAGTAACCATTAAGGAGGTTAATACTGGTATAAAGTATTTCAGATGAAGCTGACAGTTGGCCTAACGCTCTGAACTCAATGTTTGTGATGTATTGTGCTCAGTGTAGAACTAGAGTATCAATTAGTTATGAAGTAGAAGGTACATCCTTCTTGTTTTCAGGGACCGTGGTCTTGACGTTATTGAGCAGCACCTGGTCAGAGCTTTGCTGAATCCAGAGTCGGACAGCATACTCCTTGGTCCATTTAGCTATCAGTGAGGTGTCTCCAGAGCACAGGGGAGAAATCTAGCAGAGGAGTCTTTTCCTGCCGCCATCACGCAAGATAAGCTGATCTGGCCAGCTGAGCTCAACATTATGTACCCCATCTTAAAATGACATTGTAAAAATAACATTAAGAGGGGATTTAAATTGTTTTAATATCAGGAACTGAGAACATCTCCAATACTAGTTCCAATAAAGACAAACTATTGAAGTCATGATGACAAATACCAACAGAGCTTGAACAAAACAAAACCAGTATTACCTCATATTACTACTACACAACTGACACACATAGGATACTTTTAATAATATATGTCACTACAATATTCATATTGATAAATTCTGTACTTATAACTTGTAATTAAAATTGATTGTGATTCCTGGTTCCTTTGTATTTGAATCAGGACACATATACATTCATGACAGCAATGAATACATATTGTTATTTGAAAAGTTATCAGTGACTCCTTTAAGATATCCTTTAGAGTGTTATATGTATGTGAGTGTCACAGTGTTGTCAAGTGTGGTGGAATAAATTAAATTGTTTATCTGTCTGTTGTTGTTTTGACTTACACTTCATCATACACATACCCTAGACATATAACGTAGTCATCACACTATTCCAGAATAATTCTGACTGAGGTATACATATGTGGCAGCAAGTAAGGTTATATATAATACACTACTCTTATTAGATATATATACCTTCACAGCTGATCTCAGTCAGTACACTAAGTCCCCTATAAATATTTATAACATCCCACTTCACCACAGTGCCTATAGTCCGAAAAAGTATTGGGTTTTGCGGGGTATTTTTAAATTCTACAAAGCTTGCGACACGTTACCGAACACCTGCCCCTGTATCGTCTCGCACTGTCGTCTTGGGTAGCTAGTCCAAGAATCTAACGCTTGACAATCTGTGGCATGTGTTCGCTCTCTCTCTCTCTCTCTCTCTCTCTCTCTCTCTCTCACTTTTATGCGTTCGTTTATGCATCCCCTGTTTTATTCTTACTATCTTTCTTGGAACAACTAAGCTTGTTGTTTTCAAAATTTTTACCGTTAACCCTTGACGGGCGAGTTATAAAATCCAATACCACTAGCGCGGCAATAAGGTTTCACACTACGTTCTTATCTCAATGCGATGACTGGCGCGGGGAAAGAAGACGCGTTACAACTTTACTATTTCTATTTCTGCTCATTTTATTTTTACTTTTATACTTATAATTACTAATTTTATCGCTGTATCAATGTACTTTATCTTCAAAGGTGTCTACCTTCGCACAAGATTACTCTTGGCAGAGTTGTAGGTAGAAGGATAATGAAGCTCCTACCTCAAGCGAGTTCACAAGATATTCAGAACAGCGAGAACAATGCTGCATGAGGCTGAGCAAATGTTAACTCTAATATGTGACGTCAACTTTTGTGAAGGATAGGGTTATCTTATAATCCGTTAGCTCGCTGAAGCTCCCAGCTGAGTTAATTCAGCGAAATTTCTCTTACTATTATTGTATAGCTCTGTTTAAGTGTATTTAAGAAATTGTCTGAGACATACGGATGTAGTTCATTCAAAATGATTAAATCAACGTTAGATTTGTCTTCATACAAGTAACAAATTTAATAATCAATTATGTTTTAACAGTTATAAAAATGAATAATTCCTTATAGAAAAAGTTATCATCACTGGGTGATGTTGTGGTGTTAAAAATTGGATAGTTCACTTGGCAGCTTTTAAGTTTCTACTTAGCTGCCAATGAGTTTGTCTGTTCTGCTACAGCTGATGTTTGGTTCTTTGTAGATGGTTGCCTGATTCACACTCGTCACTGGTCAAGTTTGACAGTTGTTGCACGTTCCAAGAAGTGTCATGGAGTAACTACCAAGCTGGTCCCACGTCTCTAAGCGCCGTCTGATGATGGTGTCTAGCGTCGACTTCAGGCCACTTATACCCTCACTTGTTCTAGGGATAGTACCCTCATTTGGTACCACCGACTAGTATTACAAAAGAAGAGAAACAAATACCCTCTGAGTATTGAGTTTCCCGACACACACTTATCTCCCCCCCCCCCCTTTTTTTCAGTCCATCATCCCATCTATCTTAGAACAGTTACCCTCGCTGAGAATTAATATTAATCCCACTGAGCGGAAAAAACATTCATTACATTTAGGTTAAATAGATTTATATTTATCTTTACATTGGTTGAAAAGGTTGAAAGCTTTCATTACTTTTAGAGTGAATATGTTAACATTTACATCTAAACTGGTTGAAAATGTGAATAATATAATAAGTATGTACATCATTGTCTCATCATTCCCTCCCTGCTCCATATGGAACTTAGGACTACCTCTGCTTTTAGTTCTCTAAAAGAAACTTGCACCAGTGGTTCATGAAATCATCATTCTATATGCTGAGGTTGCCAGCCTCAAATGACTTGGACATCCACATAGCAATTTTCACATATTAATATTAACATGTCAAAATGTACATATTATTTCACGTGTTAATAATGCAAAACATAGAATTATAGATATAAAACTTACCCCAAATCTTTGAGTTCACCTACAGACTGCTGGCTCAGAGAAATAGCTAAGGCAACTTTTGAAGATGCCTCTCACACGTATTTTGGGGTGTTGTTACTTTAAAAAAAGTTCCCACTTTGACTCCGTGTCTCAGATTCATCAGAATCCGGTTTTCCTTGTTAATAATGATAGAGTTTTCCTGAGCTCTTAAGTCCTCAAGAAGTTCAAACAAGTCCGGTCCGATAAATGAATTATGATCTATTCTTAAATCTGGCAGGTCTAGTTGTCTCTTGACGAGTTGAATTTCACAGTGCTATAAACTGCAAAAGTGTCAAGTTATATACCCCCTTTCGCTCCTGGCACATGTTGTTTACTACTAGACCAGGCCCAATGGGAAATGTTGTTATTCCTACATCTTGAATGCCGGCCAATAGTTACAATCATGCGTGGTTTGATGGCGTGTATTCAAAAACTGTCCTCATAGGAAAATTCTGCATGTTATTTAAAAGGTCATTTTCCGTATAAGGAGTTGATACATCCGTCGATTTGCGGTAATGATTGCACTGCAACTCCCTACATTATAACAAATAATGTCATTGAAAAACTTCTGTCCGAAACTTATTACAACATTCCGTCTTTCAGGTGCATGTCTGTAATATGTCCGCAGACGGGTAATTTATATCCCCGTCCTTGTGCAATCACCGACCCTCGTTTAATCATCTGGGCTGTGACTCTTCACGACAGTAATTAGTGAATCACAATAGCCATATCAGCGCTAAATAAACTGCTGGGCGTACGTCGTGTTAATCTGTCGCGGCCAAGGTTTGGTACACGAGAATTTTACCAACATGACTGTCGGTCAATATTGCATCACCTGTCTACTCTCTCAGCAGGGATGGTCAGGTAAACAGACAAGACGAATTATTACGGAGAAGAAGTGCAAACAATGACTCTAAAATAACAATACTGCCGGAGAGGAAAAGAGAGCGAACCCAATTATGTGACATACACCAATAAACTTTGCGGAAGCATTCGTTCCACTGCTTGTTCCAGAATAAAAATACTTTCGATATACATATAACAGAATACTCGATAAAACACCCTTGTGTGGCCGGGGCCCGATAGCGAAAGACAGAACAGTAACACTGTGATTTACCAAGCATGTCCTAAAAGGCGCATAAGAAAAGTTGAGCATCGGACTGGGATACCCAATCCTCTGAAAGCTTACGCGTCAAAAACTTCAGAGTTTGAACAAGACATTTCGAAGCACACTACTCAACAAAGTAGAATGGTATGTACATCACGTTCTTACACATTACTCGAAACTAAGTGCGTGACATAAATTAACACACTGATGACAGAGCGGAAGCAAGTTGTCGAGTCTCTGCCTTCACATCTTTTTTATATCCGCGTTTATCATCATTCTGCAGGAAAGATTCTTTCAACTTTATTAACATATATTTCTTTCTATCTCAGAAATCGTATGGCATGTCACCCAATTTACACCCTAGCTAACAAGCTTAGTTAGTGCACGTAGGACTTGCATTAGTTTAAAATACTCTTCAATCAATTTATATCAAAGAACATATATCTTATTAGATATTAGCTTATAACTATATTTTACTGGTTGCTTAAATTGTTTAAAATGTATATACCGATTTAAAAAAAAAAGATACCCATTATGGTGTCTAGGTCACCGATGTGGAACTGATGACAAGAACCAGTCAAGTGCCAGTGGAACAAGAGATAGACGAAGACGTTGGCGATGGATAGAATACACACTAAGGAAACCTACTGATAGCATTACAAGACAGTCCTTGTTCTAGAACGCCCAGTGTAAACAAGGCAGATTTGGACCAAACAACTCGCGGAGAAGAGAACTTCAGGCAGAAATGAAAATGATAATGAAGACAAGATAAGAACTTGAACTGATGACACGTGACAGGAGGACTTGGCTTGTGTTTGTTGAACTGATGACACGTGACAGGAGGACTTGGCTTGTGTTTGTTGAAGGCCTATGGTCACTGGGGAGCTAAAGGGTATTGACTGATGAAATGATTGGTTCCTGGGTAAAATCTAAAAATTGCTTGGGACTGTCACGGGTTGCCTCCCCTTGCTCTCTGCAGTAGTGGTCCAACAGTGGCAAAAACCTAGAGTATCTAATGTGGATCTTCAAAGGTCTCTATCTTCGCACACGATTACTCTTGGCACAGTTGTAGATAGAAGGATAATGATGCTTCTTCCTCGAGGGACGGTTCACAAGATATTTCTAAAGTCGAGAACAATGCAGAATGAATCTGAGTGCGTTAACTTTTTATATGACCCGCCGCCTTTTGTGAAGATGTATTGTATGATTTAGATCGTTCAAGCCCCTAGCTGATTTAATTCAGTGAAATTCCTCTTATTAGCTCGATATATATATATATACTATATTATATATATATATATATATATATATATATATATATATATATATATATATATATATATTATATATATATATATATATATATATATATATATATATATATATATATATATATATACGAGGGGGCGTTCAGAAAGTAATGCACCACATCGTTTTTTCTCAGGAGCTGTTTATTCAAAAAGCATGAAATTTATACACAATATACATGGATATGTCACGTAAACATCGGTATTATTCAACATAATCCCCATCAACTTGTACGGCTTTATGCCAGCGCGAAACAAGTGCGTGTATTCCTAGCCTGTACCAGATTTTGTCTTGATCATGTAGCCATTTCTTCGCTGCATGAATCACTCATTCATCATCTTCAAACCTTGTCCCACGGAGTGCATCTTTAAGTGGACCAAATAGATGCAATTCAGAGGGTGCCAAATCGGGACTATAGGGTGGATGGGGTAGTACAGTCCAACCCAATTTGGTGATTACTTCCCGTGTTGCCAGACTTGTGTGAGGTCGCGCATTGTCGTGAAGGAGAAGCAGGTCTGCTGGATTCTTGTGCGGCCGAACTCTGCGAAAACGTTGATTGAGTTTTTTCAATGTCTTAATGTAAGCTTGCGAATTGATTGTCTCTCCTCTGGCATAACGTCCACAAGAATCACACCTTCAATGTCCCAAAAGACAGTGATCATGACCTTTCCAGCTGAAGGAATTGTCTTGAATTTCTTTCTTCTTGGTGATTGCGGATGATGCCACTCCATTGACTGTCTTTTTGTCTCAGGTTCAAAATGATGTGCCCAGGTTTCGTCACCTGTAACGATCTTAGCCAAAATGTTCTCTCCATCAGCATTGAAACGCTCCAACAATTCAGAAGAAATTGCTTTCCTTTGCAATCGGTGGTCATTTGTGAGACTTCGAGGAACCCATCTTGCACAAACCTTAGAATATCCGAGAGTTTTTATAACTGCATTTGCACTACCAATGCTGACTGGCAGCTGAAAGGCCAATTGTTGAGTAGTGATTCGCCTGTCAGTAAGAATAATGCCCTCAGCGCATTTCAACATTTCTGCGTTGGTGGCTGTGGCAGGACGCCCACAGCGCGGCCGATCAAGCAGCTCCGTATCTCCACTTCCTGATTCTTTGATTCTCTGAACCCAGCGACTGACTGTACTCCTGTCGACTGCAACACTTCCATACACATCACATAGACGCTTGTGAATATTCACAAAAGTTTCCTTCTCTGCAACGAGAAATTCTATCACAATTCGCTGTTTATAACGCAAGTTGCTAACACGCTCCATTTCAACGGTTTAGGGCAGCCGTATTATTTGGCCGGTTGCGATGCAATTTGGTGCACACAATTGGCACATGTCATATTTGATGTGTGCAAAATTTCATGCTTCTATCTTCATTATTGCTGAGAAAAACAATGTGGTGCATTACTTTCTGAACGCCCCTCATATATATATATATATATATATATATATATATATATATATATATATACTCGAGGTTCTGGATCATACGTACGCCTCTCTCTCTGTAATGATTAATTCAACTATGAATTTGTCAAAATCAACAAATACAAATTTAATGATCAATTACTTTGAAACAAATGTAAATAAATACGACTGGTGATTATGAAAAATAATTAGGTTTCTTCACCGACAAGTCTTTAGGCTTGATGAATTTAACAAAATAAAGTTCGGTTGTTTTTGACCTGTTAAAATTGGAACTTGCCAAAATGCTGAAGTGCCAATGCTGCTTTTCCGTCGATTCGTCTCTGTGGTGAGGGGCACGTTTCAAGATCAGTTCAGGAAGTGACCGCTCCGGGTTAAGGCAAGAATCTTCAGGTGTCGATCTCAAGCTTCGAACCACAGTACAGAAAATGATCTCTCCGGGACGTACCACAAATAGTCGGGTCGCCTCGTACTCGTACCACAAACCTTAGAAGGAATAAAAGAACTAATTCCGCTGCTAAATATTTGTTTTCCTGATGTTATTCATGCGCCTTTTCCCGCTGTCCGTCAGCCGTTTCTTTTCTCAGATTTATTACTTTCCCTGGGCGTATCTCATAGCACTCAGGGCATGTGATGAAAAATCACCAGTATGTCAATTAATTTAAGGAAAAATGTGTGACAGGACAGCCGCAGTGGCTTGTGCCTGAAGGTACATATTAAGTTTACTGTAGTGGTGTTTGATGGTATTGTATGATGGTGATATTACTAAATGTAATTGTATGAGGCCAGCTGTGAAGGCTCCTGAGATAAAATGTAGTTGTGAATTGTCAGAAGGCCTTTCTTGCTACCACTACGACCTCACACTTAATTTTTTTTTTTAATGAATGTGGCTACGTAAAGTGTCTAGGGTTATGATATGTAGTGTGGTGTAATAGGTTATAGATATACCCCAGATATTTAACAAGACTAATAATATTAATAAATGTTAAAATACACTGAACTAACTCACGTGTGTAAAATTTTTTGATAGAATTATATTACATTTATTTTGTTCTGGATCAATTTTTTTAGGTTGACCAGAACTTAAAAGGATTTAGAGATTATGAAAGAAATGCATGGAATATTATATCATAAATGCAATAGTGTACATATATATGTACTATACTAGTTAGTTTTATTAAAATGTTCTAGTAGTCATCTACTTGGGAGGATAGTTAATGTTTGTGCTGTTGGGGTGGCCTCATCACACCTGTCTATATTGACTACACAGTGTCCAGAAAATGGTGGGAATTTTTATGGGGGTATTAGTAACTACACAGCGTTGGTGAATGTCCAGCAGACCAGAGGCTCACTCATCTTGTAGTTGTAGCTCTGGTGCTGAAATCAGGTGGTCCCACCTCTCCGTGCTGGCGGGCAATAATGGTGGTCTCTGTCACAAGTACTGCACAGATACACTCGAGTAAAGTCACCAACTGAATAGACACTGCTTTGTTGACAACAGAAACTCACAGCTCTGCAATCAAAGTATGGGCCATGTGTCAAAATCTATTCTCTACCCACGTCTGGACACAACACTGACACAACAACCACATCATACAGACAGGTCAGATCTCTCTGACCAAACAGCACATTTACCATGGTGGTTTTACATCAGATAGATCCTCCCAGACTATAGATTCTGAAAAATATTTATTAGTTTTCTGCCCTAAAAGAGGATAGGTAATATGTTTCATTATTCTCAACACTTGATCTGTCTTGCATAATCCTTGCTGGAGTTTATGTACCTTATTGGTCCCTAGACCCTGACTAGGGCGGGGGGTCTAGAGCAAATCCCTACTTGTTTGTAAGGCTAGATTTCGATATGGCAGTATCAAATCACTCAAACATGAAACAATATTCAAAATATATAAGGAAATAATTTCAATCTTACCAGATTATGAATAAATAACACAGAATTGCTAGCAAAACTCAGCTGAGCTGCTGGCTATAGTATGGCGTCCCTAAACTTCTTTCACGTTCTTTCATATGGAAATCACCACACTTTAAAATCTGTGTCTATCACTGAACAACTATTGAAGAATGGCCCCACTTGCGCTCTGAGCGCTAATAATATGATTGTCTGTGGCCAATCACTGCCTAGGTTTATTTTAAATTCAAATTTCCTACCCTAAAGTCATTTCAGTCATGCTTCAGTCAAATATGGATGGTTATCTGTTAGTCTGTCCGTCTCTACTTGTGTTTCTACAAAAATGTACTCGATTTTTGAACCAACCTTTCTCTCCCCTCCAAAATTTTGTCGTTAAAAGTTATTTTTAGACACAGCCACCACAATATCCCTTCTCTTCCATACTACGTAGATTTGAACACCTGCGTCTCAAGGTCGTGTTTTTTTGTACAATTAGCGACACTTTTAGATTCAATACAGTCTGTCGATGATGTGAACAACACTGTCTTTTGTCATTATCTTCAATATTATCTATCCGTCTGTAAAATTAAGAACATATTTGTTCACTGCTCAGAATGGGCCATCCGGCCAGCTAATTTTTATATTCCTAACATTAATATTAAGAAAAAATTACTTTTTAATTTTTGTAATATTTTGAACATCTGCGTTTAGCCGCTGAATTCAAATCAAGGGCTTGGTATCGCAAAAGCGTCCATTCCGTACCTCGTGTCAATTTGGGGGACGTGAATTTTTACTTTCCTTCATCCCCCCCCCAATTGCGTCTCCTTAGCCTTTCTAGTCTCACGCAATCTTTCCAGTCATATTTTTTCCCTTTTATCCGCCGTTCCCCGCCTGTCTAGCAAGTCAATTTTTATGGAGGGTGATGACCCGCGGTCTGGGCGATCATGTACATCAGCAGCCTACGCATTATGTTTTTTTTATCCTTATATGTTATCCTTGGAGGTATTTTACCGTTGTATCTCTGTCAATTTCACTACACATACATACATTCACAAAATGATAGCATACAACTAAGCACAGGTCAATCATCAATCAACCTGCTCCATTCGGAGTCTGGGGTTACCTCTGCGTTTGGTTCTTCCGTGAGAACTAGCTTGAAGCAATCACTAGCGGTTGCTGTGGTGGGTCATGAATGTATCATTTTCACATGCTGAGGTTGCCAGTCTAGTATGAATCTTTAACACCACTATGTCAAATTCACAGCATAAAACTTTGTTACACTCACCTAAATAATTGAGAAATCTTAGACTTCTTGCTCAGTAGAATAGTCTTGGCAACCACAGATGTCTCGAACACACGTCTGGGGTATTAATTTCTATTTCAGAATCCCTCTGTGACTTGTGAGTGGTCCTGTAGAATTCCGGGTTCTGAATTAATATTGGCGAGTTTTCTACTGATGTACAGAGATGCCCTTAATACGTTTTGTCCGGTCCTATAAATTCAGAATCCAACTCTAATCTTTTCTGTGTCAAGATTCGAGCTGTCTACGTTGACGTTTTCTGAAATGCAGTGCCGTATGTCAAACCTTTCTACGTTATATCGTAGGTTCCCGGCCCACGCTTCCACTTGGCGTTTTCGACAAAACTCCCAATCAGCGCGATTGTTTATTGGCGCCTCAAATGCCAGCCAATACATTCAAAGTACATGTTAAGAAAACTTTTCCTCGTGTAGTATTCTCCATGAATCATGCGTTTGAAAAATTCAAACAGTCATCGTCCATTTATGGAGTTGTGATATCCGTAAAATGTTGTCAAAGTTGACTTATATCACACTTCCTGCTCACTCTTCCAAATATCTTCCAAGTTTGCATTTATCTATAATTACCTGTCCCAAACAGTCGAGTCGGAAGTGATTATGCAATCTTAAGCAAACACTTCATGCTCGCATCTACCTGGAGTCAATGTGGTATTAACATGTTTTAGTGATTCAATTAATCTCTCAGGGATGGGCGGTACGCTTGTCTGGACATACGAAGTGAAGTGTGAAAAATGGAAACAATGACTATAGTACGGAGTTCTGTGCAACGAAAATGAGGAATAGTAGAAAGGGGAGAGAGAAAGAAAAATGGAAGAAAAATTGAACGGTCCAATTTCGTGACAGGGACAGAAACAGTATCTTCTGCTGTGAAATCTAGAAAGACAGTGTTTCCCTACATATTATTTTCTTTTTTTGTTTTTTCCTGTGTAGGTCCCTGAGGAGGCACAGAAAGAATAGGTTTATCAAGCATGTCTTGGGAGCCGCGCTGGTGTAATGGCTTCGGCGTTGTACTGGCGACCAGGTGTTCATTGTTCAAACCCGGGCGTTAGCGTTTGAAGAAATTTGACTGAATAGCCTGAACGGCTCCTGTGATAAACCCTCTGTGGATGGGAAGGAGCGAAGCTCCTGACCGGGTTGGAAGGAAAGTCCTCAGGTTACCCAGCCTCGCAATGACATGTCATTGGGCCGAAGGTCTGAAAGCCCAAGTGCCGCTGGTTAGGAAAAAAAAAAAAATCAGGCATGTCTTCAGAGACGGCTAATTTGAGGTTGTGCACGTGACTGACAATCTCATCATGAAAAACAAATTGCAACCGAAAACACCGCTGCAGGAGCACGTGACTGCCTCGTGCAGGCTTCCTGAATGGGGACCAGCTGCATTAGTGGCTCAATGCTCCGTTAGGAGCGCAAAGCAAATAATGACATTTTTTTTTTCTTTTTAACGTGAATGAACTCTTTAATAAAAAAATTAAAAAAAATTTATATATACGAGGGGCGTTCAGAAAGTAATGCACCATATCGTATATATATTGTTTTTTAATTTTTAAATTTTTTTTATTAAAGAGTTCATTCACGTTAAAAAGAAAAAAAAAATGTCATTATTTGCTTTGCGCTTTATATATATATATATATATATATATATATATATATATATATATATATATATATATATATATATATATATATATATATATATATATATATATATATATATATATATATATATATATATATATAATGTTCCAGCGGAACACTGCTATCACAATGTTTAAGTAAATAAATTAAGGGGCTGCTGTAAAACTGGAAAGGAATATAAGTATTTAAACCAATAAAACGGTATTTAATTAGTTTTACAAATAACGGTTCACAATTTCTTGTGAACCGTTATTTGTAAAACTAATTAAATACCGTTTTATTGGTTTAAATACTTATATCACAATGTTTACAGCGCTGGAAAAAAAGGTTCAGAGCTAGGAACGCCAGTCAGTTACTGTTAAATTAAAGTCAAAATAATTTATTGATAACTTACTATCTAAGAAAAGATGTTGCCCTGATGCTGCATTCCTTGTCTGGATTTTTTAAAATAAATTCATTCAGCAGACGATTGACGATATTCTACATTGTAGTTCATACACATGAGAAATCTTGCTCTCATCTGTCAAACCTCAAAGTTCTGTGACCAACAAATGGGTCGCACTAGACCGGGCGGGCGGGACCTGATATCATGAACCTAAGCAGACCTTTAAGTTTATTAGGATCTGGAATGCTGAATCACTCCAAAAAGTGTCTTTATTTACGTGTATTTACGTTATCATGGAAGTGCGCGGGATAATAGCGACAAGTCCGACAGACGAATAAAGGAAATTATATATGTAAATATGTGTGTTTGCGTGCGTATATATGGTTTCATGTATGTTTATGTTAATGCCTGTATGCATGTAATGGTGTATCTATGTATGCATGCTGTAAGCTGCAGTATATAACGCTTGGTAACCAGCACACTTCTATATGGCGGCGAGATATAGACAACCTATGCTAAGCAAGAAAGTGTCTACGCCACTTCGTTTGGTATTTCGTGAAAGGACAAAGTGATAAATGTTGAGGTGTTGTCATGTGCTGGCCTTCACATCATGTGTACACTGCTTAGACAGTGCAGACTATGGTGGCAACCGGCAGATGGCAAAAGAACAGTTGGGCGACCGCAGCTAAGGTTCAATGATGTGCGCAAGAGAGACATGAGAGCACTGGACATAAATCTAGCAACCTGAGAGGATGAAGCTGCCGATCGCACCAAGTGGCGATGCTCTCTCTCTCTCTCTTTCTCTACGGCTCCACCTCAGATTAGGCGAAAAGAAGCAAAAGAGAACTAATGGCAAGCAATAGAGAGGAGAAAACGTCAAAAGAAACACGAAGAAAAAAGTAGCGAGGGCTGTCACCTCAGGGGCGCATTCCCATAGTTTGTTATGAGTGAAGGGCTGTCACCTCAGGGGCGCATTCCCGTAGATAGTTATGACTAAAGGGATGTCACCTCAGTGGCGCATTCCCATACTTAGTTATGACTGAAGGAACTATTATTATTATTATTATTATTATTATGTAAACATGCATGTATTTATATGTATATATGTATGCATGTAGTACATACAAACTGCACATTGCTTCAGGCTAATTTTTATGCAGTGAACAGACAATAAATAAATATCTGATTAAAACGTGTAAATGAATGTTTAGTTTTATCAATAGCTACATAAATACACATACTTAATTGAAGGAAGCCGTAATAAAGATATATTTCCGATTTAAGAAATTCACACACACACCTACACAACTGGCTATCACCACGTCTGAGTAATTTTATCTGTCAGAAAAAACAAATCCAATCTCAGGAATAGCACTCGCGACAGAAATGTCTCATTTTCCCTAGAATCACGACCTCGGCGACTAGAGCGACAACTATATGAATACCTGGTATCGTGTACTGGCAGCGTTGAGGGGAAAAAAAACACTGAATGTACCAGAAACTACCTGCAGATTCGTCTCAACTGATTTAGAATACTCGGAAAATCCATACTTGGTATATAACTCTCTTTAAGTGCTGATGATCTATACGCATTGTCTTATGTACAAGCTGACATCCTCACACTGTTTCTTGCCACCGTCAAATCTCTTTCTTCTCTCTTCTCTCTCTCTCTCTCCCTCCCTCACTTTCTCATTCTTTCCTTCTCTATAAAAAATTACTGTCTCTCTAACTGTTAAAATACACTATTTTTTGAATGCCAAAATTATATTTTTCTTCGCCCCCCCCCCCCCCCCCCCCCCCCCCCCGCAACAATCTCTTTTTCCTACAAAACCGTGTCGATCTGTCTTCTCTCTTATTGAAACAATATACTATTTTGCATCTCGATTTACATTTCCTTCTCATTCTCTCTCGCCCTCCCTCTCTCTTTCTATCTCTCTCCCTCTCTTTCTATCTCTCTCTCGCTACCTGAGTGTGTGCGCGCGCATGTTTGTGTGTCTCCTCTTCTTGCTATAAAATTATCTCTGTCTTTCTTCTTCGTTAATTGATAAAATACACTCTCTTGCACATGTAATTAGATCTCTCTCTCTCCTCCTCTCTATCGCTCGCTCTGTATTTCTCCTACTCTCCTTGGTATAAAGTTATTTCTTTCTCTGTCTCTCTTATTGATAAAACAGAGATGTCGCGTCACGTATTAGATTTTTCTGTCTCTCTTTCTCTCAAGTCAGCCCTTATAGTATCAGTCTCCCTGTATTTATCTCAAACTCCACACAGATATCGTGAACTCAAGCCTGCCAAAATAAACCAAAAGAGATTTGAACCAATATTCTAACATCTACTTTTTTAAAACCTGGCTTGACGTCATTTAACAGCTCCAAGAAAATAAAAATAGCAAACTCGACAACAACAATAACAGCTATCAATTACTACTACATCTAATGCTGTCACTACCAGTACTATCAAACTTGTACAAGGAATGTGTCACTTCGATATAAATCACGTGTAAGAAAATGTGATACTGCTATTGTTGCTAACATTATTAATACAGCAACCTTTCTTTTTTCAGCAGTCCACACATCTGTCGTACTGATAGTTTGGAGTTATTTTTGTCCCGTCTGAGTAGAGAGGATGGTGATAGATACGTGAGAAAAAGGTGTGAGAAATAAATTTCACGGGTGATAGTTTAAGGAGAAGATATGTCTCTGGAATGAGTAAGTTTCTCTATTCCGGCCTATCTATACGACTATAATTTAGTACAAGACAACCTTGCCCTCCTCATACATATAAATATATGTTTAACTACACACACAGCTATGTGACAACAAGATACACAAACGTGAAAAACTACGGTTAATTGGGTATGGGTCCGACCAACACACAAAGTTAAGTTTCTTTTGTTGTTTATTATCATTTAAACTTGACAACATCAAATATCTAAAGAAAGATCAAATAAAATCAGATTTACCTACATATGAAATAGCAGAATAAATGTGCCCTCCCCCTATGGAGAAAAGAACCCAAAAATTTAATAACCCAAAGGTCAAAGGTTAGCACTATGTTACAGAGTAGACAGTAAAGAAAACAAGTTCCTACTATATGTTCCCCAGTAAAGTTAACAAGTTTAAGCAAAATACAATTTTGGTAAAGTCCATGTAACAAAGAAAAAATAATTCACTCTCTCTTTCATACAGTGGCCACTCAATCACTGTTACCTACTCTTGGTGATATCCCTTGGAAGTAAAATTTTTCCTGACTATATACAATTTCATGGTTATTTCCCAAATGGTCTCCAGTCCATCCTCTGTCAAATAAAGACTAGTGAGGTGAATGCCGAATCTGGTGTGGGTTGTTCCTGGATGAACAATATGGCACCGCCAATAGTTGATGTAGAAATGTGATCTTGGGGTTCACAGTTAAAAGTGGAAAATACTTCCTGTATCTGGTTGCTAAAAATGTTACAATTGATAAATGATGATAATCCTATCGGCTGGCTCTATGGTAGAGTGCCGATTCTGAAACAGCGTAAATTCTGGATGCTACGCTTGAATACGACAGTCAGAAGTCGGGAATGAATGTTTATTTTTTTCCTTTTTATTTAATCCACCCCAGTGGGCTGATAAAATTGAAAAAATATTGCTCGGTTTGGTAAGTCCAGTTTAATTTTACAAGTTAAAATGTTTCTCATGTATCGTTAGCACATACTTGCTCACCAATGAAATTGGTGACGCACAAGCCAAGAAAAGACAACATTAACCAATCAGTAAAAAAGAAGAAAAAGACAGCTGGACGCCCTTGATCAGGTCTGCTAAGAATATATATAAGAAACATTAATGGAAAAATGCTACTATTCTATATAGCTACATATATGCACACAGACGGGGACAAGACGATCTCTTATCCACTCCGTCATTCCTGATTAAATTATAATTAAAAGGCACACGGTGTCTTTAGCCTACCTATCGCCCGCCACTAGCGCTGAGTTTTCAGGTCGGATGAGTTATGCGACTCTCCCCCCTCTTGCCCGCGCTTAACGATCAGCGTACAATTGTCAATTATCACAAACTATTGCCGGTCGTTAAGTAGCTAGTAATTTGGTCGGCGTCTGATAGTTTAGTCGTTTGATTTTAAATAATAGACACTTATAATAAATACGCACAATGAAACAAAACGTGAATTCTTGTCTGTCACTATCAGTCGCGCCTAGTATTTAAACCAGTCAGCTAACCGTCTCTTCTTGTGTGAGAAAGCGTGTGGTGAAATTTAACATTATAAATGAACATCTGGTATGAAATAGCTACGCGTTATTTTATTTCACTTGTTTTAATGCTAGAAAATCTAACTGAATTATAATGGTAAAAGCTTAACACTTTTAAACACGTAAGCACTAATTTCTATTACCAGAAAATCAGAATGAAAATCCCCACGAATGCTATTAACACATTTTCCACAATGGTTCTAGAACTACGTGCGTAGACTATCCAAAAATTCTGAGTGACAACTGATAGCAGGTTTAAGAAAACACAGTTTATATATCATTATGTTTCTCTGATCTATAGATGATGTTACTTTTCGCACTATTGTGTGAGTAACGGAGAATCAGAAACATGAGTTCCCCAGATAAAAGTTTACGGTCGGCCTTTCTCGGGCGTTCAACCGCCATCAAAAGACTTATATCCGTGTAACGGGGTTCTTGAAGATGTTTGCCCGTGAATCGACATCAAAGCGCAATCGGGAAAATCCTGGATCTCCCCTCGTGGACTTCACAGATAAGCTCGCGTGAGAAAACTAGGTAAACAAACCTGATTCGCTACCTGTTATGACTGACAGGTGATGCAGTTTTTAAACATTGCGTTAGCTCGTGTTCACAGAAAAAGAGGTGGGACGAAAAGTACGCTTGTGTAAGTAAAACACAGGTAGAAAAAAATGCGTGGTTTTGCTAGCAAATCATCGAACGCTCCGAGGTTAAAAGCCTGTCAGATTACTACTGTAGGCTCTCTTTCCATTATACGTCACAACATCCAACATTTAACAAATCAAACCATCTACCCACCCATAATAATATGTATCTACCCATAATCTATATGTTCATTATCCAATGTAGTCTATCTGGCCATTGATATCGGTGTCCTTCTCCAGCCATTTATGTCTACCTGTCCAACACATTGTTACAGAAACTTCCGCTACAACAGCACGTAAATGATTGATGCCGGCTTCCTGCAGTCACAGCCGCAGCTGTGACGTCATGCTTCGTAAGGAACGCAAAGAAAATCGTGATGATGATGATGATTAATCTATTAATTTATTTCAACTTATCCATTAATTAATTTAATTTACTTAGCCATCTGTCTTTTTTTCTTCTCCCTATTCATTTATTAAATGCAGAAAATCCACCTACGTATTTCTATCAATCTATGTATCTATCTTTAACAATCTTGCTACCCATCTATTTATCAGTGAATGCATCAATCTATTCATCCAGTTTTACCTATCTATTTACCAACCTACCGCCTACATTCCTACCTACTTACTATCTATCTATCTATCTATCTATCTATCTATCTATCTATCTATCTATCTATCTATCTATCTATCTATCTATCTATCTATCTGTTTATCTGCCTGTCTCTCTTTCGGTCTCTGTCGCGTGTGCTTCATTTCCACACTGCTCCAGCACCTTCACCTCCCCTATTATTCATGTGCTATAACATAACTTCACAAAATAATAGCCCATAATAATACAGCTCGTACCGTCAAGTCTAGAGCAGACAGTAGATACTACCCAATTACAATTCACACTTGTCTCAACAAAGCGCCAATAATCCAGCACACCCACACAACTAGCTGATCGCTAAAAAAAGCTAATTATTTTGCCGCGGGACACGATGGTAGGTTTAGGCTTACATTGATTCTTGTAAATTTTCTAGCATCGTTATAAGAAATTGTACCAGGCTAACAACTACAACTGTTTTATAACTTGATGAAACCGTAACACCCAGTGTGTAAGTGTAGGCATTGATTGTCCACGTGTAAAGCACATCATAGTACAGTAATTGCGTTGTTCTGTCGATCACAGCAGATTGTGAGGTGAGGGCACACTGAGAAACAGTCTGAGTTTGGCAAACAGTCAATTGCAATTTTGACTAGGATAACGTCGGTATGACAGAGGTTGTGAGTGAAACTGTATCAGTATTTTTCTTTGCGCTTATTATAGAGTGAGTGTCTGATTGGCAGAGTGGTTAGAGCGCTGGTCTCTCGTGGCAGAGGTGCCTGGTTCGAATCACGATGGCATCACACTCCAATCTACCAAGCTATGAATGAGTACTTGATTCTGCTATGGAGTTAGGGAAGGAAAAGGCAGCGATGAAGGGAACTGATCACCCCCACCTGTCGATGCTGGACTAGTAATTCACTCCCCTACGGCAGTATCTGATATGGGACTCAAAACCAAAAAAAAAAAATTATGGAACCACAGCTGCAGGTGGTTCCCTGGCAGGAAGCCTGCACCAAACATTGACATAGAACCACCACTACACCTGGTCACCTTACACTTAGAGCCTGCACCAAACATTGACATAGAACCACCACTACACCTGGTCACCTTACACTTAGAGCCTGCACCAAACATTGACATAGAACAACCACTTTACCTGGTCACCTTACACTTAGAACCTGCACCAAACATTGACATAGAACCACCACTACACCTGGTCACCTTACACTTAGAGCCTGCACCAAACATTGACATAGAACCACCACTACACCTGGTCTCCTTACACTTAGAGCCTGCACCAAACATTGACATAGAACCACCACTACACCTTGTCCCCTTACACTTAGAGCCTGCACCAAACATTGACATAGAACCACCACTACACCTGGTCCCCTTACACTTAGAGCCTGCACCAAACATTGACATAGAACCACCACTACACCTGGTCCCCTTACACTTAGAGCCTGCACCAAACATTGACATAGAACCACCACTACACCTTGCCCCTTACACTTAGAGCCTGCACCAAACATTGACATAGAACCACCACTACACCTTGTCCCCTTACACTTAGAACCCTACACCAAACATTGACATAGAACCACCACTACACCTGGTCCCCTTACACTTAGAGCCTGCACCAAACATTGACATAGAACCACCACTACACCTGGTCCCCTTACACTTAGAGCCTGCACCAAACATTGACATAGAAACCACCACTACACTGGTCCACTACTACACCTGGTCCCCTTACACTTAGAGCCTGCACCAAACATTGACATAGAACCACCACTACACCTGGTCCCCTTACACTTAGAGCCTGCACCAAACATTGACATAGAACCACCACTACACCTTGCCCCTTACACTTAGAGCCTGCACCAAACATTGACATAGAACCACCACTACACCTGGTCCCCTTACACTTAGAGCCTGCACCAAACATTGACATAGAACCACCACTACACCTGGTCCCCTTACACTTAGAGCCTGCACCAAACATTGACATAGAACCACCACTACACCTGGTCCCCTTACACTTAGAGCCTGCACCAAACATTGACATAGAACCACCACTACAACCTGGTCCCCTTACACTTAGAACCACTCCAAACATTGACATAGAACCATCACTACACCTGGTCCCCTTACACATTAGAGTATGGAACTTACCCCTGCACCAAACATTGACATAGAAACCACTCACTACACCTGTGTCGCCTTACACTTAGAGCCTGCACCAAACATTGACATAGAACCACCACTACACCTGGTCACCGTACACTTAGAGCCTGCACCAAACATTGACATAGAACCACCACTACACCTGGTCCCTTACACTTAGAGCCTGCACCAAACATTGACATAGAACCACCGCTACACCTGTTCCCCTTGCACTTAGAGCTGCACCAAACATTGACATAGAACCATCACTACACCTGGTCCCCTTACACTTAGAGCCTGCACCAAACATTGACATAGAACCAGCCTGCACTCCATTTACTACACCTGGTCCCCTTACACTTAGAGCCTGCACCAAACATTGACATAGAACCACCACTACACCTGGTCACCGTACACTTAGAGCCTGCACCAAACATTGACATAGAACCATCACTACACCTGGTCCCCTTACACTTAGAGCCTGCACCAAACATTGACATAGAACCATCACTACACCTGGTCCTCTTACACTTAGAGCCTGCACCAAACATTGACATAGAACCACCACTACACCTGGTCCCCTTACACTTAGAGCCTGCACAAAACATTGACATAGAACCACCACTTTACCTGGTCACCTTACACTTAGAGCCTGCACCAAACATTGACATTCTCTTACAGCCGTGGTGGTTTCTGTGGCAATTTGTTTGACATGATGAGGTTGCCAGCGCATACACAACCACATATTAGTTCTATTTATAGTATTTAAGGTTCAGAAAGAAAAAAGATATTTGTCTAGCACAAGAATTCCAGAAGATTAAATTATCCTACTGTAGTTGGAATATGTTTATAAACTGACATTACCAGCTGTGAAATGGCTGGCGGTATCTCCACAATAATTGGTTGTCTCAAGAACTACTCGCACTCACACAAGAGATTGTTCAGACGGCGACCCACGGACTTGCTGTTTATTTGGCTCAGCAAACCTCCAGCTAGAGTCACCACATTTGCAGACGTGACAGTTTTTGCCGTAGTTTACAAACAAGCCATGTCATAAGCGACATCATTACGCGATTACTTACAAAACTTCTTGTAGTGGTGGCTGATGTGAAATACATCAATACGAGTTTTATGACAGCAGAATATCATTACTGGGAGAGAAGGCCAGATCAAATATGAAGACGATGATGGTGTGCACATTTAAAAAAGATTAATACTAATTATGATACTAGCTTTAAACATATGAAAACTTCTATGAAGAAATTTAACAATTTATAAATGTAGTGCTTCAAACATAATCATAATATTATCATGTTTACCCAATGTGAAAAAAAAGGTAAAAAGGTAAAGGATCCCGTTACACGCCCACTAAGGCATATTGGGAATATGCAAATTGACAGCAGTCTGAATTCCCGGGCTTTAAGGGCCATTGGCTGCTAACTAGACATCCGACATAAATGGAAGTTAAGGGAGAGCTGGACCCTACTCCGAGCACTGCCCAATGGCCCAACCGCTCAGTTCACCCTTGTTACTTACTGCTTTTACCACATGTGTTGGTTTAAGTCTACGGTTTGTGGACGTACAAAAGTGATCTATCGATGGTCAGTGCAGTATCTTGGTAAAGCTGTATCAACTATATCTTGGCAGCAGGTAGTAAATAGTAAACCAACATTATTAGACACATAAGAAAGAATGAAAGCATAAGAGTACTAGGCAACAACAAAGTAATACAAGTGATAGGCTCACCGGGAAATCGAACCAGTGACAACCTTTTAACATCGGCCCTTGTCTCGTTTAGAAGGTGACACGTGAAACAAGCATCCCCAAAAAAGTGACAATCACTATTCTCACGACACTTGACAACTATAGGATATCGAACCTGGACATGAGTCAGACATTTATAGACTCAGTCACCTATCAACAGTAGGAGTATTCAAATTATCGAGGTCTGCTTACGGTTCGAAAAACTGCGCGTGTGTGAGATATTCGTGTCTGTGTGTAAGACATTTCATGCCCGTGTGTGAGACAGTTCATGTCTGTGTGTAAGACAGTTCATGTCCGTGTGTGAGATATTCGTGTCTGTGTGTAAGACAGTTCATGTCCGTGTGTGAGATATTCGTGTCTGTGTGTAAGACAGTTCATGTCCGTGTGTGAGATATTCGTGTCTGTGTGTAAGACAGTTCATGTCCGTGTGTGAGATATTCGTGTCTGTGTGTAAGACAGTTCATGTCCGTGTGTGAGATATTCGTGTCTGTGTGTAAGACAGTTCATGTCCGTGGGTGGGGTATTCGTGTCTGACAGTTCAAGACAGTGAGACATATCCGTGTCTGTGTGAGACAGTTCGTGTCTGACAGTTCATGTCCAGTGTGAGACAGTTCGTGTATGTGTATGAGACAGTTCGTGTCTGTGTGTGACAGTTCTTGTCCGTATGTGAGGCAGTTCGTGTCTCAGTGTCAGACAGTTCGTGTCTATGTGTGAGACAGTGCCTAAGTAATACACATAAACAGGTATATGTTGCAGGCACTAGAAAGAAAAAAAAGAAGTAGAAAAACCTAATGAAAAGCAACAGAAGTGATTGGTTTACTGGGGACTCGAACCCAGTACCACCCGAACGGCACCACTGCCTAGCTGTGAAGTGATTAGTGAATAACCACACTGCCAACTTAGCACCCACAAAAGTAGCGCAAACATGTATTAAACACGTGTCAAGTCTTCTTGTCCCGTGCCATCAACGCACGGTCTTTCTACGTCTTTCTGATCGTGTTATTTCTGTCCCTCCCTCTTTGTCCACGTGCTCGACATAGCTCTACATCTCTACCCTGGGGATTCTACAACAACGACTCTGGTAATGCTATCAGTAGGTTTCCTCAGCGTAATGCTATCAGCAGACTTCCTCCGCGTAATGCTATCAGTAGTTTTCCTCAGCCTATGCCCAATCCACCTTCTTCTCCTGTTGTTCTGCTGGCACTTGGAGAACAAGTCGAAGAATACCGAAAGACACATGAAGAAGAGAACTTGGGGGCGGGGGGGGAGTAATGGAAGTGATGAGGAAGACGTGAAAAGATGTTGAGCTGATGGCACCTGAGAGGAGGTCATGAACTTGTTGAAGGCGTATGCATCCTGGGGAGATGAAGGAATGAGTGACGGTATTGTCTCCCCTGCTCTGCAAAAGGGGTCCAACAATGGCCTGAGTATAAATTGAGGGTCTTTAAAGGTATCAACCTTTGCTCCTGGCAAGATTACTCCTGGCAGAGATATAAATAGAAGAATGATGCTTCTACTTCAAAAGATTGTTAATTAAGCAAGCATGAGAACTGAGATCATCTAAGCTGTCGTGAACTTATTATTCTCCTGCCCCTTCTGTGAGGGAATATAGTGACTCGTATTTCTGGGCCCCAAGCTAAAGATGACTCAGCAACTATTAATTTAATAGCTCTATATGGTTATGTATTTAAAACAATAAGAGTCATAGGGAAGCAGACGTACAATTTACTCAATAGTGATTAATACAACTACAGATTTATAGTTACAGATAAACAGGTTTAACAATCACTTATTGGTTAACAATGTGAAATAAATAAAGTTGTTTATAAAAATAAAGCACTGATATTTTCATCATTGGTCGATCTCAATTGTAAGGGGATATTTTATAGAAAACAAAATTGTAAGTGTCCATTGGACTGCGCTGTTAAAGTCCTTAGATGCCGGTGTGGGGTTATTTGGTGTATGCTTCAGTCGCTGTTGGTTTACATATTCCTTTGGACAGGTCTTTCCCTTCAATAAGCAGCACGTCCCACGCAGTACAGCTGGGTTAATTACAAAGATTTGTCAAGTGCTTCAAAACCCGTCTGATGCTGGTGTCTAGCGTCGACTGCTGACAACTTATACCACAAACTAAGACGGAAACAGATGCCTCTTTTGAGTATAGGATCTCCTGATATGAGCGGCGACCTCTGCTTCCATCCACCACTTCATCTTCCTTAGAATGTCTACCCTCCCTGATCACTAATTTTAAACCCAGAGAGTAGGATGAAAGTGCTTTTCAACAACGAAAGGCGAAAACTGAAATATACATAAACATACATAAAAAACTTACTAAAGTGTTAGTAAAATAAATATAAACAGCATGATATCATCAGCCACTTCCTGCTCTCTACGGAGCCTAGGGCCACCTCTGCTGTTGGGTCCTTGTGAGGAAACCCGCACGAAGCAGTCACCAGCTCTTGCAGTAGTGGTTCATATGTCAAGTTATTTGCAGTGATGAGGTTGTCAGCTTCATATGCAACTGTACATTCACCGGCAAATTGTACATGTTAAAATTCAAATATAAAATGATAAAACGTACAAATTACAACTTACCTCGATTTTTGGGCGAACACAACCTTTTTGCACAGGAAACGTCCGAATATTACCGGGCACCAGTCTAAGATGCCGTATCATTCAGGTGTGTTAGGTATCTAACTTGGTGCACTTGAAGTAGGATCCTAGAACTTAAGGCCCAAAGTGATGGCTCTACAGTTACATAATTCTAATCTTAGAATTCACTTTCAGTCCTATGTCCTGTCCTATATTGAGGTCCTAATATTCTGTATTCATGGATGCCTATGATTTCTCCTTGATGACATTGGAAGTCAGAGAAGCAGTCTTACAAAGCGGTATTTTTGGAATATTACAAAGCGAAGTTTTCGCCCACACACCCATGTTGCTTTGTTGAGGAGAAATCTAATCAAGAGCATTTTCATGCCAAACATCAGCACGGCATCTGATATTGGTAAGTTATTTATTATTTCAGTCCCAAGCAAAAAAGTGGGTTTGGCCCAAGCAAAAATGGCCACCCCAGTGCGTTTCTATTGTTGTTGTTTGAAAATAATTTTTTAAATTGTTCATATGCATAAATAACTTTGTTGTTGTATATGAAACTGAAGGTAATTGGATGTACTTTACTCTTGTGCTACAAGTATAAAAGCTTTCATTGAAAAATGATTAGTTATTCAAGGTGAAATGGAGGATATGCGCTTAAAAAATGATTAGTTATTCAAGGTAAAATGGAGGATATGCGCTTAAAAAAAATCGCTTTAAAAATCTAAAATAAATATCTCAAAACAGAAACACGTTCACTCTTAAACACGTGCGGTATTTAAAAGAATGTACTTGCAGTCGGAAATGACTTTAAGGGTAGTTATAATTAGAAGCAGTCTCAAACAGAGGCACATATACTAAAGGCTTTTTAAAGTCGATTGGGCCAAGCGCGTCTAACCTCTGAGCCTTTATAAAGTCGATTGGGACTTAAAGAGTTAATGTAGCATTTATATACGCTGGCTTAGCCATGCCTACCGCATGAAAGATGTTTGCATCCCCCAAAAGATATTTTCTACCGGCAACTGGCAGATGGCAAAAGAACAGTCGGGCTACCGCAGCTGAAGTTCAAAGATGTACGCTAGAGAGACATGAAGGCACTGGACACAAATCCAGTAACCTGGGAGGACGAAGCTGCCGATTGCATCAAGTGGTTGTCCTATGGCACCACCTCAGATTGGGCCAAAAGAAGCTCCCACAACAAGCAGGAGAGAAAAGAGTAAGCCGATAGGAACACCAGACAAAATAGAACAGCTGATGGCTATCACCTCAGGGGCGCATTCACATAGTCAGTTATGACTAAAGGGAGCTATTAGTACTGCTACTACTACTACAACTACTGTTGCTACTACTAGTATTTTTATTTGTTTATTTATTATTATTTTTTTCACGTGCTTTTTGTCATTTCCTCATAACTTTTCTACAGGTTGTCCGAAAAGTTACTGTGCACTTGAATATACGGCAGACTAGAGTAGCGGTTTTGATGTGAGAATTGTCCGTTCTAGCAATCACCACCCACATTCAACAGATCCCACTGACAACCCTGCAGAAGGTCTTCGACAATATGAAGAAGCGTGTTCAGACATGTCTTGAGGCCCATGGTGGACATTTCCAACATCTGCTGTAGAAGAAACTACGAGGTACTTTACTGCACAGTAACTTTTAGGACACCCTTGCATTTCTCATCTCTATTTTCTCTTTATGACAGTGGCTGAAGATAGGTAATTTTTAAACGTGTCAGATTTCAAGCGTATTGTTCTTTAACAAAAGTTATTCCAATACCATTTTTTTAAAACTTTTCTGCACGCAGCATATTTAATCGCAGAAACAAGTATTTTAAACAATTGCTCAACTGAGCGGCCCCCAACGGTTGATGGTAGCTTACAGTTATTCGTCTCAAACTCAACCGTGCAGTTTCTCTACCCGCAAATGTCGAACTGAGAAATTGATTTTGTCTCTAAATCTCGTTATCCATCCTAGTTTTAGTCGCTTCAGGCAACAGACATCTACACACGCATACAAAGGTCAAGTTTTAAGAGTGAAAAATGATGCTAAATATGGCTGGAAAAAGCATTCACATTTCAGCAATAAGATACAATTTAAAGGCGCATCAGCACACAGGGAAAACACACTATCGTACAGATCAAAGCACAGTTTTCAACATCATTAATTGAATTTTCGACACATATTCAGATACAACCATGAACCATTCTTTATACACAGATATAACAATCTATCGTTCTTATATTTGTGCATAAAAATATGTAAAAGTGTATCACTCACAGATTGCATATAGAAATAAATGTATCACACTCTCAGATCATAGATGCAGCATTCTCTCATTCAAATTTCAGCATATGGATGATAGATACACCAGCCTAATACAGATGACGGCACAGTTGCATTCAGGAAGTCATTACCAAAATCTCTGCACAGTTACAAACACCAATATATGACCCAGACCGCAGCAAATAAATACAACCGTCCATTAGGCTGCATTTACTAGATGCAACAGTTCATCCCTTAGATCTTATAGACATCGAAAGATAATTTTTCATTCAGATGCAAGCACACAGATAGAGTCAACAATCTATTTCCACCTACTATTTAGATCTCTACACCTAGGACGATATAACAATATACAAGTATCAGGACAGAGTAAAATACAGAAAAGATCCCGGTACATAGATAAGAGTCAACAATCTATCGATGATATCTCTTCCCGTAGAAAGAAATAACAACATATCACTCCTTATTGGAAGATTGATAATTCAATGATATAGGTCAGAGTTCATCACAAGCAAGTTTAACCAGTTGACAGATGTATGAACACATATAACAACTATAACTGAATAGCAACATATAACATTGATATCTATTACTCCGATTCGAGCAAGCAAATAACAATATAACAGACGCAGAGTAATTAAAATTAATCATAGAAGGACATTTTAACAGTCATTACCTGGCTGTTTTAAGAACTAGTACAGCGTCATGTTAGAACACGTTTATCACTGATAAAACATACTTGTAATTGCTACTTTATTGCATCTAATATTCACAGGAGACACTTGGAGATAGTCCTACGCTTTAACGTTGAACAGAAAAAACGAACAACTCAACAGCGAAACAACAGCCGTTACTCCAAGTCACATCGAACGCGGAAAAAGTCGGAGACTGTTGGCTAATAGTTGTCACATGACATCATGCTGTTCGGTTTAAGCCCGGGAGACGGACAGCTATTTTTATTTTCTTGAGATTTGCATTTTATTTTTTCTTTCTTCTCTAACTGACCGGGATTCTGGTAATCATTTAGCCAGTCTGGAATCTGCAAGCTGTGAGAGTCGTGCATGCTGGCTGTCTTATGTTGCAGTGTAATTAGTCTGTGAAATGATGGGATGAGAAGGTTCTCCTTACATGCCTCCGAGGAAAAAAGAGAAAGGTTTCGGACAGGAAGGCAGATAGGGATGACAGGAAGGGGAGAATAAAAATAGCGTTTTGCAAAATGTAATTAAAAAACACAATTTGTCACGTTCGTGGCCAGAGGGTGAAACGACAGAAAACAGAGACATGCAACTTTATAGTTGCGCGTTATGAACATACATTTATTCATTTCTTAACATTTCATATCACATACGCTAACGCAGATTTTTTTGACATACAACCTTACATCATAATTTTCCTTTGTGCTCCTTACGGAGCATGGAGCTACCATGACATACACAACCTTACAAGACGTAAACAACATACACAACCTTACAAGACGTAAACAACATACACAACCTTACAAGACGTATACAACATACACAACCTTACAAAACGTATACAACATACACAACCTTACAAGACGTAAACAACATACACAACCTTACAAGACGTATACAACATACACAACCTTACAAAACGTAAACAACATACACAACCTTACAAGACGTAAACAACATACACAACCTTACAAGACGTAAACAACATACACAACCTTACAAGACGTATACAACATACACAACCTTACAAAACGTATACAACATACACAACCTTACAAGACGTAAACAACATACACAACCTTACAAGACGTTTACAACATGCAGAACCTTACAAGACGTATACAACATTGTCACGTAGGGTTTATATTCATTTAATTTCCTACATCTTCTTCCTATTCTTTCACCCGAATTCTCTCTTTTATTATCTCTGTATTTCCTTTTTCCTGTACATTTTTCATTCATTCGTTTTGCGAATATTATTTTCATATAATTCGCAAACTTTACCTGTTTTCCTTTCCCTAAAACTGAGAATCGCACCTGGGTGGTATTGCGTACATGTCAGTCGCGCTGGTCGGACGATAGGCGTGAATTTACAGCATTCGCTAGACATTCGTCTGAGGGTCTCTGGCCTGGGGCGTGAAAATTCACCCGAGGGACATGGAAAGTAGACAGAGAGTCTGCATTTCAGTAAACGCATGAGGTTTTTCGTCAGAAAAAAACCCGGCTTAGCGTGAAAATCCACTCCGCACTGCAGACGGTGGTCTGAGATTTGCAACTCATGCAAGCCCTCGGCCACTGATGGCTGTTACGTCACGCGATAAGCGGACGAAGGTGTTATACGGACAGGGGAGACTATTTCGCTTGGCGAAATAAGATTAGGATCCTGTGTCCGATTTTAAAGATATTGGCCAAGTTTGAAACTTTAATTTCATTCTCGCTCATAGACTCACAGTAGATAGGTTGCTCGTAAACAGAATAGCTGTTAGCGAAGATCTTAGTTTGTTTCGGCAATTTGTCGAACTTCTAGACTTCCAGAAATAATTTCAGCATTTTATTCTTAAGTTGTGCGACTACCTGTAATTCTGTGGTTGAGGTAATTAATATGATAGATATATAGATTTTGTGAGTGTTAAAGTGTTAAATCGCTTAATTCATTTTAATCTATTTCTTTAGCGCAGAAGAGAAATAAAGTGGTAGGCTATTATATTTTCTAGGGAAGCATTCAGTGGAAAGCAGAATAAAATTAAAATTTCTAGCTTATAACGGCAATTGTAGCTATTTATGAATTTAATTTAACCGCTAATACTCAGTCGAGTGTATTTTTCTAAACTAACGTATAAACTCTAGAATCGAGCCTCATGAATGGTGACGGAATACGCACGTGTTCCTAATTCATGAGGATTGCTGATTTTTAAATATAACTTACGTCACGGGAAGTTTAAATGATAAGCAAAGCTCTCTGCTTGCAAGTTTAAATGTAAGTTATAACCAGTACAGATTCTGTTTATTATATTATATGTGTTATTTTTCCTCCACACAGTGAAAGTTTTGGGGTGACCCTAACTTTACCAGCACCTAGTAGTAGTTTCCATACTTGTGAAGAAATAGACAGTCCTTATTTTGAACCACGTGGGTTTCTTAAGTACCACTGGACTAACAGTGCATATGCAACCCGAGTTAGCCAGAAATACTATATCCCAATAACGGGTTTTCAAAGACTGTAATGATAAATACTGGACCTTGGAGCCAGATCTTAATTTCTTCTAGAAAAAAACTCTACGTAATCTTTCTGCCTGGTGGCGCGAAATACTTCTAGTATTAACTAACATTTCCCGACTATATATATATATATTTTTTTGGACAAATCTGTGGTGTGACTAAAGTGAATCCTATACTGAGGGAAGGCACCAACCTGACATTCATCATTTCTAGAAACCTACGCTATTGACACTGTGCTCTGCTAACTCCCGCGCCTGGAATAATTGTTAGGTGACTTAATCAGACATTTGAACAAATTTGCACACCCAAGTAGTCGTTCCTGGAGACTCCAAGTTAAATACGTCTTTTGGAACTGGGGACTTCTTGGCAGAAGACTGCATTTTTTTGAGTCTGTGTGAAAATCTAAAATCAGTGTCTTCCAAGAGGCAGCGAGCAAAGTCGTGAGTACCTGTATGAGAGGCCATGGCGGAATGAATGAGTGTACGCTGGTTTGAGTGATATTTTCACTATTATATCTTTGACACCCTGTTGCTGTCCTATTTGTTTTTTTTCAATCTGCATAAATTGTTGCTAAGGCTAGAGTTCTTGTGTTTTTGTCTTAGGTTAAATCAGATTTTTTTTTCAAACTCTGTGCATATAATTACGAGATAAAACAAAGAAAACTCTTAGACTCAAACCCTATGTATCTGTGACTCGGGCGCCATCATCTGTTCTCTTAACGGGGCCGGGCTAAACCTAGAGTTAACACTATAACGGGGCTATCATCCTTGCAACATTTCCTTCAATTTTTATGAATATGTGTATATGTATTTTCCTTGATGTACTTTCTTTGATGTTGTGAGCCGATTTTTCCTGATATTAAAATCGCTCTTGAACTTAATAATCGTGTTTGGTCAGCTCGTTCTAGATAATATATATATCATTGTTATAGTTTTCCCACGTCTGTGTGTTTACCTGTCGTCACGTGTATGTGCGTGCCTGTGAGTGATAGAAATATACGTAATATGTATATTGGTGTAGTCTGTCTGACGCTGTAACAACTGTTGTAGAAGATAGGTGAGAGAGAGAAGAATTCTTTTCGCTTTCAGAGACAGCCACTATATCAAAATCTATCATCTCACGTGTGTGGAAATTCTATTACCTTTCACTAACTCTCACTGAGTCTATCACCTATTCAAACCTATTCAGAAGGGACCAAACCTAGTCTTAATTCTCCTATCGAAAATCTACGACAAATGGGTTCTCGTCCGTAGGATTTTTGAACTTAGAATAGGAAGACGAGTACGACAAATGGGTTCTCGTCCGTAGGATTTTTGAACTTAGAATAGGAAGACGAGTACGACAAATGTGGACTCGTCTATCTGGATTTTGAACTTAAGATTCTGTATTCTGATATAGAGTAAGAGTGTGATGTCTTGTGACTGTGTATCTTTTAAAAAAATATTACCCCCTAGACTAGCGATCTGTTTACGGGCGTGCTGACCACACAAACTAATAAGTTTTTTTTTCCACAGCATCTTTGAATAATATACATTTTGGTTACAGGTTGATTTTGTCGGGATATATGTTAACTGCTGATTGTAATACTAAATGCTGGTAAAGTGGTGAGTGTATAACATTCACTGGGTACTGAGGCAGAACGGCGTTTGAACTAAGTTAAGGAGTGTGTTTCGGACTTTTTGTCCAGATTAATTCCCTCCCTTACCCGATCTGACTTCAGGGGCGAACTTATAGTGGATTTTTAAAAATTAAGGGATTATTTTTCTCTTTAATTTTTGCAATATTCTTTTGCTTTTCCACTGTAGCAACTTATTTTTCAGTTGTAATCTTAACTAATATTTATTTGGCGTAGTCGTGTTTTGCATTGAGTGCTTTATTGCCGATTAATAGCAGCGATAGTTAGATTTTATTTTGGAGGAGGTATCCCAGGGTTAAATATATCATCTTTTGATTTTTTTTGGTAATTTTTTTCTCGTAAGTGGTAGGAACCAGGTTATTCTTTTTCCTATTTTCTTTCTCCAACAGTCTCAGTCACTGACATAATATGGCCGAGAGGGCAAAGCTTAGACAACTCCTCAGGGACGAAGCGAGAGAGGAGGGACTGGAAGGAGAGGAAGCGAAAGCTTTTGTCAGAGACGAACTTGAGAGATATGATGCGGAGAGGAAAGCAGCTGAAGCTAAAGAGGAAAAAGAAGAACTCAAGATGAAAGAAGCAGAAGCTAAAGAGAGGGAAAGGGAAGACCGTCTTTTACAGCAGAAGAAGATGGATGAAGAAATGGAAATTCGCAGGGCGAACGAACGAGAGAAGGAGAGACAGCATGAGGAAAGAGAGAAGGAGAGACAGCATGAGAAGGAGAGAGAAGAGAGACAGCATGAGTTAGCTCTTAAAACTCTGGAATTCCAAAGTCGTGGCGCTGCCTCTACCTCCAGCAATGGAGAGTCTTCTCCTCATTCTTCCTTAACTGATCCTTCTAACACTCAATCTCTTCAACTCAACGCTATGTCTTTCACCCTTGAGTCTTTCCCTTGTCCAAATGAGAAGATTGACACTTGGCTAGAAAAATTTGAGAAAATTGCAACTCTGTACGGTTTAGAGAGGTCGCGTTGGAACATGAAACTTTCCCAGGCCCTAAAAGGTTCTGCTTATGATGTTTATTCTAAGCTGGAAAGTAGCCAACAAGACGACTACGATGTGTTGAAGAAAGCGTTACTGGAGCGCTTTGAAATGAACGCTCGCAAGTTTTTGCAACTGTTTCACAACAGCCGGAAAGAGAATTCTGAAACTTTTCACCAGTTCTCATCTCGTCTTAAGGGATATCTAACAAAGTGCCTTGAGCTTTCGCAGCTCCCCTCTACCTATGAAGGTCTTGAGGAACTTGTTCTAACTGAACAAATAAAGAACACTTTGTCTGCTGATACCCGGAGATTTCTCGCTGAGCAGGGGGCAGAAAAACTTGAAGACATTTTGGAAAAGTCTGAGCGTTATCACAATGCGCTGGGTGAACTACCGGCCACAAAGCGGAAACCGACAGAGGAGCATTTTCGAAAACATAACCTAGAGCAATCTTCTCAGGCTTCTAACCTAAATAACCACAGAGAAACTGGACCTCAAAACCCCCCTCCTGAGAAATCCAAGTTCTACAAGAACAAGTACCCCAACCACCCCAAACAGTCCGATCAACCCGACCGCCCTACATGGCAGCGTAGCCAGAAAGGACAAGGTGGCAAAGGGAGAACCCCCGAGCACGGGACATATGATCAGACCGAGCACACCGAGCCAAAACGCATCGGATGCTTATTGACAGTCTCGCAAGGCGGAATTATTGACAGTGATTTCCAACCTGTTGGGGATAGACCCTCAACGCGAGGTATTGTTATTTTGAACGGTTCTCAAACTTCTTGCTTATTTGACACGGGGCTTTCTTATGATTGCATTGTTGCCAGAAAGCTGGTTAAACCCGGTCAAGAGACAGGAGAGACCGTCAAACTTTGTGGAGTTCGTAAGAGTGATGCACCTACAGCGCTTCCCATCGCATTGGTGGAGATACACTCTGACTTTGTCAGAGGTGTGATCAAAGCAGCTGTTATGGATGATCCCATCTACCCAGTCATACTTGGCGGGAGATACGTGTGTATTGGGAAACCGGAAGAGCCGATTGTGGCAGCAGTAACTACAACAGGGCAAACCAAGAAGGAACGGGAGCCTGCGCCTAATTTGTTACCTATGGAACTTAAAGAAGCGCAACAAAAGGATCCTACTTTGGCACCCTGCTTTAGGAAACTGCCCATGGCGAAGGAACCCAAACAGCACGGGGACATTTTTTCTGAGGATGGCGTACTTTATCGGAGAACGGGCAAGCCTGACCAAGGTTACAACCAGCTCCTAGTACCGAAACAGTACAGAAGCCAAATCCTAGAAATGGGGCACTCTCTTCCCTTCAGCGGACACATGGGACAGAACGCCACAAACCAACGTATAACCACTCATTATTGGTGGCCAGGAGTGAATACTGATATTATCAGGTACGTCAAATCCTGTGCCCAGTGCCAACGGGTACCACCCAAGCAACGGACACCCCCAGTCTACATGGGTGAAATGCCAATAATGGGAACACCATTCGAACGGGTTGTGATCGACATTTTAGGGCCTTTCGAAAGGACTAAAAGAAGGAACAGGTTCATCCTGACCTTAGTCGATACATGCACTTTATGGACAGAAGCTATCCCGCTAACATGCGCAGATGCCAAGCATGTCGCAGAAGCCCTCGTGCAGATTTTCACTCGGTTGGGATTCCCTCAGCAAGTGTTGACGGATAATGGATCTCCATACCGAAACCTGTTGATGGATGAGATCGTTAAGATCTTGAGGACCCAGCACATCCACACTAAACCATATACTCCGGCCGGAAATGGGCTCGTGGAACGTGCTAATGGAAACCTCACCATGATGCTAAGTAAGCTGGCACAAGTGAAACCTGAAGATTGGGATCTCTGTATTCCTGCAGCATTATTTGGCTACAGAGAATCTCCTCATACTTCCACAGGATTTCCGCCAGCTACACTCTTATTCGGCAGACCCATTAAGGGCCCGCTTGAAGCCTTACTTCAGTCTCTGACAGACGAGAAGGCTGATGAGACAGTTGTCTCAGCCAGTAAATATGTGTCGGTTTTAAAGGAACGGTTGAAACTAGGGTGGGACCTAGCAACGACTAACTTTAAGCGAGCACGCACCAAGCACGCTAACCGATACAGGAAAGTCGCGGAAGAGAGAGAACTGGAAGCAGGAGAGAAAGTTTTGGTGTTGCTCCCTACCGAGAACAACCAACTGAAGATCGGATGGCAAGGGCCGTTTACCGTCCTGAAAAAGATTTCTAAGGCTAACTACCAGATCTCTATTGAAGGAAAGGAGAAGGTTTTCCATTTAAATCTCTTAAAGAGATACTTGGAAAAACCAGTGCCAACCTCCGACCATCTCCTGACGATCGCCAAAACTGACGAAGATGACGATAGTGGCAGGGATATTCCACCGCTATCACAGGAAATCTTTCAAAAATGTCAGAAGTGGCGACGCTCTTTCAAGCGCGCATATGAGACATTCCAGAGGAAGGAAACTTTGAGGAGTGGACTTGAGTAGGAATTGGACAGAGATGGAGGGGGAAGAGGAGAGGGAAGAAGACAGACACCCCGAAGCTACGGTTATAGGAAATTAAACTCCATAACGTAGACATGGAGTGCTTCCATATCTTAAAGGGGGGAGGCTCTGTCACGTAGGGTTTATATTCATTTAATTTCCTACATCTTCTTCCTATTCTTTCACCCGAATTCTCTCTTTTATTATCTCTGCATTTCCTTTTTCCTGTACATTTTTCATCCATTCGTTTTGCGAATATTATTTTCATATAATTCGCAAACTTTACCTGTTTTCCTTTCCCTAAAACTGAGAATCGCACCTGGGTGGTATTGCGTACATGTCAGTCGCGCTGGTCGGACGATAGGCGTGAATTTACAGCATTCGCTAGACATTCGTCTGAGGGTCTCTGGCCTGGGGCGTGAAAATTCACCCGAGGGACATGGAAAGTAGACAGAGAGTCTGCATTTCAGTAAACGCATGAGGTTTTTCGTCAGAAAAAAACCCGGCTTAGCGTGAAAATCCACTCCGCACTGCAGACGGTGGTCTGAGATTTGCAACTCATGCAAGCCCTCGGCCACTGATGGCTGTTACGTCACGCGATAAGCGGACGAAGGTGTTATACGGACAGGGGAGACTATTTCGCTTGGCGAAATAAGATTAGGATCCTGTGTCCGATTTTAAAGATATTGGCCAAGTTTGAAACTTTAATTTCATTCTCGCTCATAGACTCACAGTAGATAGGTTGCTCGTAAACAGAATAGCTGTTAGCGAAGATCTTAGTTTGTTTCGGCAATTTGTCGAACTTCTAGACTTCCAGAAATAATTTCAGCATTTTATTCTTAAGGTTTGCAACTACCTGTAATTCTGTGGTTGAGGTAATTAATATGATAGATATATAGATTTTGTGAGTGTTAAAGTGTTAAATCGCTTAATTCATTTTAATCTATTTCTTTAGCGCAGAAGAGAAATAAAGTGGTAGGCTATTATATTTTCTAGGGAAGCATTCAGTGGAAAGCAGAATAAAATTAAAATTTCTAGCTTATAACGGCAATTGTAGCTATTTATGAATTTAATTTAACCGCTAATACTCAGTCGAGTGTATTTTTCTAAACTAACGTATAAACTCTAGAATCGAGCCTCATGAATGGTGACGGAATACGCACGTGTTCCTAATTCATGAGGATTGCTGATTTTTAAATATAACTTACGTCACGGGAAGTTTAAATGATAAGCAAAGCTCTCTGCTTGCAAGTTTAAATGTAAGTTATAACCAGTACAGATTCTGTTTATTATATTATATGTGTTATTTTTCCTCCACACAGTGAAAGTTTTGGGGTGACCCTAACTTTACCAGCACCTAGTAGTAGTTTCCATACTTGTGAAGAAATAGACAGTCCTTATTTTGAACCACGTGGGTTTCTTAAGTACCACTGGACTAACAGTGCATATGCAACCCGAGTTAGCCAGAAATACTATATCCCAATAACGGGTTTTCAAAGACTGTAATGATAAATACTGGACCTTGGAGCGAGATCTTAATTTTTTCTAGAAAAAAACTCTACGTAATCTTTCTGCCTGGTGGCGCGAAATACTTCTAGTATTAACTAACATTTCCCGACTATATATATATATATATTTTTGTGGACAAATCTGTGGTGTGACTAAAGTGAATCCTATACTGAGGGAAGGCACCGACCTGACATTCATTATTTCTAGAAACCTACGCTATTGACACTGTGCTCTGCTAACTCCCGCGCCTGGAATAATTGTTAGGTGACTTAATCAGACATTTGAACAAATTTGCACACCCAAGTAGTCGTTCCCGGAGACTCCAAGTTAAATACGTCTTTTGGAACTGGGGACTTCTTGGCAGAAGACTGCATTTTTTTGAGTCTGTGTGAAAATCTAAAATCAGTGTGTTCCAAGAGGCAGCGAGCAAAGTCGTGAGTACCTGTATGAGAGGCCATGGCGGAATGAATGAGTGTACGCTGGTTTGAGTGATATTTTCACTATTATATCTTTGACACCCTGTTGCTGTCCTATTTGTTTTTTTCAATCTGCATAAATTGTTGCTAAGGCTAGAGTTCTTGTGTTTTTGTCTTAGGTTAAATCAGATTTTTTTTTCAAACTCTGTGCATATAATTACGAGATAAAACAAAGAAAACTCTTAGACTCAAACCCTATGTATCTGTGACTCGGGCGCCATCATCTGTTCTCTTAACGGGGCCGGGCTAAACCTAGAGTTAACACTATAACGGGGCTATCATCCTTGCAACATTTCCTTGAATTTTTATGACTATGTGTATATGTATTTTCCTTGATGTACTTTCTTTGATGTTGTGAGCCGATTTTTCCTGATATTAAAATCGCTCTTGAACTTAATAATCGTGTTTGGTCAGCTCGTTCTAGATAATATATATATCATTGTTATAGTTTTCCCACGTCTGTGTGTTTACCTGTCGTCACGTGTATGTGCGTGCCTGTGAGTGATAGAAATATACGTAATATGTATATTGGTGTAGTCTGTCTGACGCTGTAACAACTGTTGTAGAAGATAGGTGAGAGAGAGAAGAATTCTTTTCGCTTTCAGAGACAGCCACTATATCAAAATCTATCATCTCACGTGTGTGGAAATTCTATTACCTTTCACTAACTCTCACTGAGTCTATCACCTATTCAAACCTATTCAGAAGGGACCAAACCTAGTCTTAATTCTCCTATCGAAAATCTACGACAAACATACACAACCTTACAAGACGTATACAACATACGGATGAACACATACACTACAATCAAAACATATATCCAGGCATACCTCAGAGATATTGCGGGTTCGGTTCCACACCACCGCAATAAAGTGAATATCGCAACAAAGCGGGTCACACCCATTTTTTTGGCTTCCTAGTGCATATAAAAGCCTAAAATCATGTTTACACTAATTGCCCAAATGCGCTAGCTCTAAAAAAAAAAAAATGTACTGTAAAATTTAAAATACGTTACTGCTAAAAAAAAATATACTAATCTTCATCATCTAAGCCAAAATCTATCGGAAGAATAAGGCACGTTCTAATAAATAAACATGAATAATTTTTTTTTAAAGCGCAATATCTGCGAAGCGCTATAAAGGGAAGCGCAATAAAGCGATGTATGCCTATACTTACTTACTTAGTCGTTCCCCTTCTACCGTGAGGTGTAGACGTTTGGAAGAGAGAGCGCCAGACTATTCTATCGGCTGTCTTCCTCCTGGCCTGGTTCCATTCTAGTCCTCGGTCCTTCAAAGATTGTCTAATGTTGTCCTCCCAGCGGACTCTGGGTCGTCCTCGGGGTCTGGATCCTTGGCTCTTTGTTTCCCATGCTTGTCGTGGTAGCCGATCTTCTCCCATTCTGCAGACATGGCCAAACCATCTTAGTTGGGACTGTTCTACTTGGGTCTGTAGAGGGTGGCATTTTAGGCCTTGACGTATCGTCTGGTTGCGTACCATGTCTCTTCTTGTTACTTCAACCACCTTCCTCAGATACCTCATTTCTGAGGTTTGGATCTGGCTTTTATGGGTTGAGGAAGGTGGTTGTATGCCTATACTACATATATTTAATTCATCACATATAATTATGTCCTGAGCAGCTCCGGTGGGTCTGTGAGGCGACTAAACAAGAACAGGGACTACTTCTGCCTCAAGCAACTAATATGAGGTTGTGTATGGGGGGGCTGGCAACCTCATCATATAACACAGATTGACAGAGAAACCACTGCTGCTGGAGCACATGCATGGCTTAGGAGCAGGCTTCCTGCAAGTGGGTCAGCTTATATAAGATAATGCAATCAAAATTAACGGACGACTCAGGAAAGATGGATCGAGGGAGTGGAAACATCCTAAAGAAGCACAGCATTACGGCACATGTGCTGCGTATATAAACAAACATAAATATGTGTACCTGTGGAATAATTTTACTCACACACACACATTTATATATATTAATGTGTGTGTGTATATATATATATACATCCCGGATTTGCAGTAGTGGTCCAACAGTGGCTAAAACTCAAGAGTATCTAATATGGGTCTTCAAATGTGTTCGCACAAGATTACTCTTGGCAGAGATGTAGATAGAAGGATAATGATGCTTCTATCTCGAGGGAATTTTCATATTTATTTCAGAAGTCAAGAACAATGCTGCGTTGGGCGGGGCAATTGTTAACTTATATCTGATCCGCAGCCTTTTATGAAGAATTAAGCAATTATTAATTTCAGCTCGGTCAAGCCCATACCCTGATTTTACTCAATGGAATTCTTCTTATTCTGGTATAGTTCTGTTTAGAGTGTATTTAGTAAATTGACTCAGACAAACATGCAGTGCATTTAAAATGACTAAATCGACGTTAAATTTGTATATTTGCAAATAACAGATTTAATAATCACTTAGGTTTTAACAAGGTGTTAAATAAATGAATAATTATTTATCAGAAAAATGATCATCACTGTGTGATGTACTGGTAGTTTGTAAAGGAGGTCGCTTGGCAGCTTTTATGTGTTACTTAGCTGTCAGTGACGGTTTTGCTCCTTCTGATGGTGTGGGTTCTTGGCAGACTGAATTGCAGATCCCGCTCGTCGCTGATCAATGTTGTTGGGCGCAGCACGTTCTCAGAAGTGTCAGGGAGTGTTTACGAAGTTGGTCCCTCGTCTTAAAGCCCCGTCTGATGATGAAATCTAGCTTCGACGTCAGGACACTTGTACGTTCTTGTTCCAGAGAAAGTACCCTCAACTGGTACCACCAACTAGTATGGTAAAAGAATAGAAACAAATATGCTCTGAGTATTGAGTTTGCCGACACATATTTATGTGTCCCCTTCTTTCTATTCCACCATCCCATCTACCTCAGACTTTACCCTCGATGATAATTAAGCTTAATCCTTCGAGAGAAAACTTTCTTTACATTTAAAATTGAATAGCTTTATATTTACTTTACATTCAAATGAAAAGGTTAATAGTATAGATAGAATATGTTTACATTTACATCTCCACTGGTTGAAAAATGTTCACAATATAGATTGAATATGTTTTCATTTACATCTACATTGGTTGAAAAGCTTAAAAATTTTCATTAATTTTAAAGTGAATATGTTTACAGAGACATTTACACTGGTTTGAAAATGTAACTATTATAATTAGAATGTACATCATTTCTTTCATCTTTTCCTCCCTGCTCCATATGGAACTTGGGACTACCTATGCTTTTAGTTCTCTTTAAGAAACTAGCAATAAAGCAGTCACCAGCCCTTGCAGTGGTTGTTCATGAAATCATCATTCTATATGTTGAGGTTGCCAGCCTCATATGACATGGACATCCGCTAGCAATTTTCACATATTACCATTCACATGACAATATATACATATTAGTTCACATGTTAGTGTAACAACCTATTTCATCCACTAGATATTACAGCCAGATGTTACCGGTTGATTTTGTCCAAAATGCTTTGATGTTAACGAGCGGTTTAAGTATAAGATGTTAAAGTCTGTTTGCTCGTGTGAAATCTGGTATTTGTACCGTGTTGAAGTGTCGAATAGTGGGCGTGTCGATGATCACCTGGACAGTTCAGTGTTGCGTGTATCTAGGTCAACAGCGTGGGGCACTGCCAGGGTGTAATACAGACACTCATACATAATAGCATACATGTAGTTTCTTAGGAGTGTAGTACTCGTAGTGAGATGCAGTAGAGTGTAAAGGTGTATGCGTAGGAGGCAGCAGATCGTGGACACGAAGTCGTATAGGCTCTTATTCATCTACGCCAAACTCACACCACCACAAGTAAAAGTCATAGATGTGGATAAAACAGATGACTTTTCCAACATTTATTACTGCAACAGTACGCTGACAGACGACACAGTCAATAGCACAAAGGGTCATGGACATTTCATGTGTGATAAATAATAATAATCATCGAGCATCATAATCTTGCATAGCTCATATGTAAGATGCTAGTAAAGCTGGCTTGACAATATACATTCTTTCTTACTGTAGCTCAGGGCCCCTGACTAAACACGTCAGGTAGTCTTTCAACAAATATGCCGCACGATAAAGGCGGACACAGTTGATCAATATCAAAGTCTAAAAACTTGTATAATAAAAGTCAAGACTTCATCTGGCTTCACACGCCAGACACTTCTTCTTCTGCTCAAAGATATCGGCCGAGATATCGGGCCTCTATAATAATTCAAACAACAGTGTATTCTGCATAGCCAGGTATGGTCATCCATGCCGAAACATACCACCAAAAGGCGGTTTCCATATTAATATCTCTTCACTGGGCTTCTGTAATATAGCTAGACGAATCGCCTTAGGTGGCTATATCGAGCACACAAAATGGACTCTGCATCTCAAGAACTGTGAGCTTTACTCACAGCTTGACACAAAACGCGTTCTGCAATCTAGGCGAAATAATTAAGATCTTTTTACCTTGGACAGAATCCGAGAAATACACTAATAACAACTGTCGTCATTCTTGACGAACAGAATCACTTTGGGGAGAATCACTGACATGACAGTCACACTGAAGACTATCCTTTCCCCAGAAAAATGCAGAGAAGAAGTACGGACATACTCGTCCGGTCAGAACCCAGCTCATCCCTCAATGACGGAAGTCTATTCGTTTCGCGCCCAAGAAACTTGCGCATGCGTAGACAGAACAGATTTGAGAACAGCTAACCCCGTCTTAAGACAGGACAACTACAATGAATAACAAAGAGAAGATAACCCTAAAGCAACCTGTCCCAGGGAGTTATTAAACAGTTCTCTAACCTAGATCATCAAAAAGTATTAAATAGATTTACGTCTTATGAAACCGTCAAAAATGACAGCAACAGACTACCACACCCTCCGGATTAAAAAAAATGAACATTTTATTTTTTGAAATACATCAATGAGCAAGATGCTACATGCTCATAGCGCATGAATGATGCGCTGATGAAATAAACAACATATAATAATGTCGTAATGACAGGCTCAATCGACGCACAATAAAGCGTCTAGTGAGAAAAAAAATCACCTCACAAGATAAGAGGTATATTTTCTCGACATAAAACATATCCGGAAGGTACCATCAAACAAATCTCAGTTGCTGGCGATGCTAACAAAAATCCCATACATATCAAAATATGCAATGTTATAGCAATGCGAATGACAACATAAATTGAGAAGTCAAAATAACATATAAATGTATCGAAGTCTCATGCTATATAATCACAATTATCTAATGGATGGCCATAACAAAATTTGTAAAGTCATTATATATACATATGACAATACAAGAGTATAATCTAATTAATAGAAGATGGCATCCACAGTACACAACAATGCTGTATCCCGAAGATCAATGTAAACAGCATCCACATAGTATGTAAGTGACATATGGCATCGTCATGATTCTCAAAAGCACTCCGTACCTGGTACTAGTTTGCACTGAGAACAATATAAATGACGCAATTAGCAACATGCTATAATGTACTATAATTACTAATACATGTGTAGGTATTACATGTGGCCGCATTAATTTTTTTTTCGACCTTTATATATGTCAACTCAACCTTCTCCATTACACCAAAGATGGTAATAGAGAAAGAAAACAATTAATTTACCACTCTAAAGTTACAACAAATGTGTTAATATATATTGTTATATTGAAAAGACATAAATCTAGAAGTGTATAAAGAAAATGTAGGACACAAGACTTAAGTGGACTCATGTGGGCATCTAGACAGTATGTCTGCCATCACATTATCCAGACCACGGATAGCTCGTACCGTGAAATGAAAAGGTTGAAGAGCAATAGCATATCGAGTAGATCTCGAGCTCTTCAAGTTCTTACACTGAATAGCTGTAAGAGATGTTTGGTCTGTTTCCACAATGAAATGTGCACCAAGAAGGAATCTTTATAACTTAAGGATTGACCAAACCATAGCCAACAATTCACGGTCTAAAACCGAGTAATTCCTTTCTGCCGCATTTAGCTTCCAAGAGATATACATTACAAGATGCAGAGTTCCTGAGTACTCTTGCATTAGTGCCGCTCCGATCCCTATGGATGAGGCGTCACTACGAAGAACAAAAGTCTTATCAGCAATAGGTAGCCTTAAGATAGGTGGGGATGAGAACAAATTCTTAATCTGATCCAATGAAGATTGACATTCTTGAGACCAGCGCACCATGTTAGGAGACCCTTTCTTCAATAGGGTTGAGAGTGGTGCCATGATAGAGGATAGATTCTTAATGAATCTTCCGTAGAATTGTATTAATCCCAACAGACTACGTACTTGTTTTTTTGTTTTAGGCACAGAGATATTTAATATCTTAGAAATGTTTTGGTCCTCTGTCTTCAATAGACCATGACCAACACGATGACACAGGAAAGAAATTTCACTAACCCCAACATAGGCTTTAGAGGGTTTTGCAGTCAAATTATGCTCGCTTAGAGTAGACAGTAATTCATTTAAACCCAAATAGTGATCTTCCCAAGTATTACTGAAAAGACAGATGTCGTCTAAGTATGCAATGACATCTGAACGATATGAGAGAATTCGACGCATCATGCGTACGAAAGTAGCTGGGGCGTTCATAAGCCCGAAAGGCATAAAATTCCACTGAAACAAACCCCTAGGTGTTCAGAAAGCAGTGAGAGGTTTGGCGCGTTCAGTTAACGGAACTTGCCAATAGCCTTTCGACAAGTCAAGTTTAGTAAAGAATCGAGAGTTAGAAAGTCTAGTAAGTAGATCTTCTAATAGAGGCATAGGTTCAGCATCGAACTTCGTAACTTGGTTCAATTTGCGATAATCTACGCAAAGGCGTATGTTATTGTCTTTTTTTCGAACAATAACCATGGACGAAGAGTTTGCTGAGGTGGATGGTTCAATTATTTTCAATTGTATCATTTCATCCAATTCTTTCTCGACTTGTGCTTGAAAATGAATAGGAATAGGATACGGTCTTACTCTGATCGGATTATAATCAGTAAGTATAATGTCATGTTCAATGACATGTGTGTGTCCAGGAATGTCGGTAAGGGCATCCTTAAATACTTGTAGCGTAGAAGATACTTGTCGCTGTTCCTCAAAAGACAAATTAGAAGAAACAGTAACGTTTTTCCATGATTCCGTAAAAGTAAGTGGAATCACAGGAAGAGGTAGATTAACATCCGAAAAAGTAGTTTCCTCATCCTGTATAACTGACAGGGATGAGATATGACCTTGTTGGTCTGGAGAATCGTCCGTCGCCTGGAAAATAGGCTGCAAATAATCTGGTCGTTCATGATATTTTCCGTAAGCATATTTATATGGAAGGTTTTATGCCTTCCATCAATATCGACAACATAGTCGACAACGGAAATTTTCGAGACTATTGTACATGGACCTTTCCATGTAATAAGAAGTCTGTTCTCCCTAGAAGGAAGTAAAACAAACGCTTTGTCTCCAGGACAAAGTTGACGTAGGCGTCTCTTCTTATTAGCAAATCGCCTTGCCTTTTCTTTAGCAAATTCGTATGAGGAAGTTGCTAGCTTGCATGCTTCAATAATCTTTTTCCTGAGAGCAATGACATACTCATATGAAGATTGTGTGTCATTGTCGATATTATCAGCAGTAATTAGATCATGCAGTAAAGACACAGGGCCGCGCGGTCTCGCGCCAAAGACAAGTTCAAAAGGAGAGAATCCTGTATGTTCGTTGGGGACCTCTCTATAGGCAAAGAGAGCCGCGGGTAGAACCCTGTCCCAATCCTGAGGATGATCCTCAGTTATTTTCCCAAGTAAGTTCTTGCGTGTTCTATTAAGACGCTCAACTAACCCATTAGACATTGGGTGATAAATACTACTCAAAGATCTTTTAATGTGCAGAGTAGACATTACCTGTGACATTGTGTATGATATCAATTGTGTGCCATGGTCTGACAATATTTCCCCGGGAAAACCAAAACGAGATAATATAAGCCAAAGAGCGTCTGCGATATCAGCCGTGGAAATGCTCTTAAGAGGTATAGCCTCTGGCCAGCGCGTGCACATATCAACGCAAGTGAGGATAAATTGATGTCCTCTGGCTGATTTAGTCTTAAAAGGGCCAATGATATCTATGGCCATTTTCTGAAACGGCCGAATAGGAATATCTGCAGCCTGAATAGGCGCAGCATGCCGTGGACCTCTAGATTTGACCTCTTGACATATTTTGCAAGATCGGCAATAAATTCGTGTGTCATTATTGACAAATGGCCAAAAGAAAGACGCCAGAACTCTCGACTTAGTTCGGGAAAAACTCATGTGTCCAGCACACTGAGAATCGTGTGCATGTTGAAGAATTAGGGCTCTCATACTTTTGGGCACGAGAATTTGAGAATGCATAGACGTGTCTGAGTGTTGTACCATACGCACTAGTATACCATTCTTCATAGTGATATAAGATTTGCGATTTGTATTCTGATTCGGATCACCGTTTTTAGCGAAAAGAAAGAATTTCTTTAAAGATTGGTCTTTTTCTTGTAGTTTCACAAACGAGTCATGCGAAATCACCAAGTGATCCTCTTGGCTATGTATTTCGTTAACTTCAGTAGATGAAGTTTGAGGAATAAGAGCTTGTGCTCTTGTTACCACTGCATTGGCTGTTTGGATATTCCGTTCTTCCCAGGCAGCAATTTGCTGCGGGGTGCATTCCTTAACCCCATGAATACGACCGATGATAAGATCCGCAATAGGATTAGGTAGAAGACACGCGTGGACATCCCCCGTAAAGAAGGGAGTAGCAATGTGAATAATAGCAGTTGAGTAATTTTCTACTGTGCCACCAAATGTTACACTTTAACCACCTTTCCTGTGGCACAGCGAGGATCTATAAGAGACTGCTTAACCCCAATAGTAGTGCACCCAGAATAAAAAAGCACTGAGACTGGCTTACTATCCACAAGACCTTTATGCAAGATAAGCGATCCTCTCCCGTCATGAGCAACTGCAGCAGGAAGAGCGGGAAGAGGGTGACCACAACTTAAAGTAGTTACTGTGGTCGGTTCAAATAATGTTGTGCATTGGGGGCATTGAAATGCTCTCCCAAAATCAAAAGCCGAACAAGTGACAGCATTAGAGTTTTTATTATCATTCACTTGATTACTGGCACCATGAAACTCTTGTTGTACAGAGTTTCCCTAGTGATGAGATCTATGTTTGTTATATTTAGATCTACCACGATTATTATTCCCTCTGAAATTGTCATAGTTTGATCTACCGCGACCACCGGTCTGGTTCGAATCCCAGTTTCCACAATCACTATTGTCATTTCCCCATTGATTATAGTATCTACCTGTTTGGTTTCGCTGTCCCCGCGAAGAATAGCCTTGATAGTGTCTATTGTGACTACCTCTCCGAAAGTTTCCATAATTATTGGACCCGAAATAACGAGGACTATCAGATCGCCTCCAGTTCTTTGTAGAAGACCCATTATGTGATGGGTTACCCTGATTCTGATCATAATTACGATTGCTCTTCTTATTAAAGTTGTGTTGAGCACCTTGGAATTTATGCATAAAGTTAGAGCCATATGGTGCAGCAGAAGCAACTGGCAACTCTTCCTTCACCTTAGAATTGCTAACAGTCGCATGGGGATGCGCAGTGACGCACTGGCAACAATATTCTTCCATGTCGTTTATGTTCTTAGGTTTACGCTCATGAAGAAAAGCAAGGAAAGACTCATTGACAGATGACATAACTTTATCTCGAAGTAATAAGTCCATAAGGGCTTCGTATGTTTTTTTCTGTTTTAGACAGCTCAATCCAACGTGTGAATGTAAGACGTATCTTCGTAATAAAGTCAGAGAACTCTTCTCCAGTTTCTGGTAGCATTGTCTTAAAACGAAGATGATAATCTTCTTCTTTTAATTGATATCTTTTAAGTAATGTTGCCCTGACAACATCATAATTAGCTCTGTCAGGTTCCTCTACTGCCATTACAGTACTTAATGGTTCACCTGAAAGTAACTCCATCAGTTGTCCGACATATTGTTCCTCATCTACCTTATGCGATACGCATGTTAATTGAAATCTATCAAGGTAGAAGGTTATGTCGTCCTTTAGAGGGTTGAAAGGGGGCAATTTGACTTTATAAGTACTCTCCTTTATCTTACCCGAAGTTGCTTGAGGAGCACTCATATTCATGATCTTTAATTTCTCCAACTCCAAAGCTAAGAGTTTTTCCTCATGTTCCATTTTCCTTTCTTCAGCAGCAGCTTGAAGTTTCCTCTCTTCAGCAGCAGCTTGAAGTTTCCTCTCTTCAGCAGCAGCTTGAAGTTTCCTCTCTTGAGCAGTAGCTTGAAGTTTCCTCTCTTCAGCAGCAGCTTAAAGTTTCCTCTCTTCAGCAGCAGCTTGAAGTTTCCTCTCTTCAGCAGCAGCTTCTCTGTCCAATCTTTTATTTTCAGCTTCAGCAGCAGCTTCTCTGTCTAACTGCATTTGCATCCTTTTCTCTTCAGCCTTCTGTACCTTTACATATTGAGTAAGTGCAAACTCTTCCAATTTCTCATCAGTTTTGCCACGGGCTTTCCCTTGCTCGATGAAGAAATCCAATGTAGACATTCTGTCTATTAATGTGCTATTAACACCTGAAATAATAATACACTTTATATCCCAACCTCAGTCTTTTAATCAAAAACTTGTATAATCACCTTGTTTCTCTATAATAATATCATCATAAATAACCTCTATCTGAAAAGTGCATCATATTAATAATAATAGTAGTTCATGACCAAGTATATATATATATATATATATATATATATATATATATATATATATATATATATATATATATATATATATAGACTGTGTATGATAAACATATATACGATAACAATACAAAGACAAGAATATAGAACAACCGAAAACGTTCGCAGAAGTCAAATCAAAAATAAAGCTTAACTGAATCTAATGTTGCAAAGAATTGCAATGATAACTGCAAAAATTAAACAAAACAACTGACAACACTGTTATAAACAGAAAGATGTATAGAAATAAATGAAAGGAAGAAAGAGAGCAGACAATTACAAACAAAACAAATCGAAAATCAAAGAATGGAAAAAAATAACGAAAACGACACTAACACATCTCGTCACAGCTAAGAAAAAACATGAAAAGTAGCAACACACGTCGCTCGCAATTTCCGCTGTGGGAAATATGCACAGTCCCTAAAGAAAACACTCTCATTAGAATCTCTGTCACGTGGTATATTCTAAAGGAGTCACCTTCCCAACCAACCTGCTAAATATACATACTAACACAACATGTAAACAAAGAACATGTAAACAAAGAATGCATGTAGTATGTAAATACACAATAATCATGCGAAAACTGACCAGGCCCATATGGGTTTTACCTGCGCTAATCTCAGCAAAGCTGTGAAGCGCCAAGCAAATGTGATGAACTATCACCAAAAAAAGGACTGTCAAATGACTATATATATATATATATATATATATATATATATATATATATATATATATATATATATATATATATATCTATAGATATATATATATATATATATATATATACTTCTATAAACTAAATTGCCCAGGTAATAGTTTCCGTAAGCTATTAGTAGCCCCCTTCAGTCATAACTGACTCTGTAAATGATACGCCCTTCAGGTGATAGCAATTAGTAGCTCCTTCTTTTTTTGTTTTGTTTTTTACTGGTGTTCCTTTCTGAGCGTATGCTTTTCTCTTCTGCATTTTCCCCCCAGAATGAGGAGTCATCATAGAGAGCTTCGCCACTTGAGGCGATTGGCAGCTTCATCCTCCCAGGTTGCTGGATTTATGTTCAGTGCCCTCATGTCTCTCTTGCACACATCTTTGAACCTCAGCTGCGGTCGCCCAACTGTTCTTTTGCCATCTGTCAGTTTTCCGTAGATGATATCTTTCGGGATCCCACCATCTTCTATGCGGTGGACATGGCCAAGCCAGCGTAATCTGCGCTGTCTGAGCAATGTATATATGTTTGAAGGCCAGCACGTAACAGTACCTCGACACTGGTCACTTTATCCTTCCTCGAAATACCAAGGATGTGACGTAGACACAACCTTCCCACTATGAGTCAGTGACTTCGTGATGGAAGGTATTGAGCCTTCTTTCTTGCTTATCATAGGTTTTCGTGTCTAGCTGCCATATACGAGTAGAAGTATGCTGGTGACGCAAGCGTTATATACCGCAGCCTTGGTCTTCGTTGTGAGTTTGGAGTTTCCCCAAATACGCGTTGTGAGGCGGGTAAAGATGGTGACAGCTTTGCTAATGCGGCTGTCAATGTGGCTTTCCAGAGAGAGTTATGTAAGCTAATTGTCTAGGTAATAGTTTATGTAAGCAAATTGTCTATGTAATACTTTCTGTAAGCTAATTGTCTAGGTAATAGTTTCTGTAAAATAATTGTCTAGGTAATAGTTTATGCACGCGAACTGTCTAAGGTAATAGTTTCTGGAAGCGAATTGTTGAGGTAATAGTTTTGAAAGCTAATTGTCTAGATAATAGTTTCCTTATAGTTGTCTAGGTAATAGTTTCCTTACAGTTGTCTAGGTAATAGTTTCCTTATAGTTGTCTAGGTAATAGTTTCCTTACAGTTGTCTAGGTAATAGTTTCCTTACAGTTATCTAGGTAATAGTTTCCTTATAGTTGTCTAGGTAATGGACTAATCAAAAACAGATGGCAGAAAACAAAAATCTCGGACGAGAGGATATGAGGAGCACCACCCGGGGGTGGGGGGGAGGGGAAGATGGGGTGAATTCGCCAAGACTTGTCTACCGGCTGAGGGGAGGTGGTTACTAGCTGACCAGGACTCAGACAATATTAAACCTTCACTTGGAAGGACCCTAAGCGCCCTAGCACGCCCACTTGCATGTCAGCTCGCGTGGAGAGTCAGTGCAAACCTCAGTCCTAGCCGGGTCACATTCTTAGCAGGGCTAGATTCAAGAAGGTCAACACTAGTAGTATCTTTTGTCTGTGACACAGTGGCGTCTCTAATGCTTTTTTGAAGGGTGGGGATATCTATAATGTGGCAGCATAATAGCACAAAACACAAAAATGGATTAAAATGACAATATCATGCACGGCGAAAACAGTACAGGTTGTTGTCAAGATTACACTAACAAGATATAATATTTAATTGTTATATGTTGAAAAAATACAATTTATAAGAATGTTATAATTATTCGAAACCAATCGTGCTGAAATATCAGTGTACTTCAGGATTGTCGAATTCGCCTTTCTTGCTGAAAAGAACAAAGACATAAGGCTGATGTGGTCCTAAATGTTTTACATCCAATTTTTCTTTCAAAATCGTTGTGTTTTTAATTAAAATATATCTACTTTATTTATTGTGCAAATGAAGGTTATATCTAAGAATGATGATGTTAACACTAACGATATCACATGACAATTGCGTCTGTAGTAAAAAAAAAAAAGAGTAAAGGATCCCGATGCACGCCCAATGTGGCATATTGGGAATATGGTGTTAGGCCCATATTTTTTTTTACTATTGGCACACTAGGGTTGATGTGGTCAGCATCACGCCGGCCGCCTTAACCTTCCCAGAAGTTGCTCTGGTACCAAATTCATGAGGCTGGGTCGACCCCGGGGCCGTTTGCAGTCTAAAAAATCCCACAGCAAATGGGGATTGAACCATGGACCACCGAGCTAGGAAGCAAATGCACTAATCACTGGGAAACCGCGGCTCTGTAGTAACTACTGCATAATATCAAGATATGACACCTCTAGTTATTTAAGGGACAGCATGCATTATGCTCTTTTAGGTATTCTGCGCATGCGCATTTAAGCCTATTTTCCTAGCTGTGTAAAGTCATGATTTGTGGAAACATAAGCTTCGTCAAACAATTCTTTGGCATTATTTGATACCGCTTGTTTTCCCCCGAGTTCAGAAAGAATCAAAGGACGGGACGCACGAATTAAGGAAGAGGGAATGGAACGAAGTTGAAGCGAGAGTTGGTGGAAGAGAGAGCTTTAGTAAGGTCGTAGACCAAAGCAGACTCCTAGGAAATTTCATACTGTGGTGCCTTCAGTTCATGTTGATTCCTAAATTGCTATGGCCACTGCTTATATATGAAACAAGCACCAGTATTGTGGAAGCTAACATGCCTAAGAAAAATTCTCCGAATCTTTTGGCCAAATACCATCACCAACCAAGATCTGCTTACTCGGAGCAAGCAAGAGGACATGCACACCATCACAGCTGGCAGACGCTGGAGCTGGGTTGGACATGTCCTCAGAAGAGACCCCGATGCCATCACAAGAACAGGTATGCTATGGACCCCTGAAAGAAAACGAAAGAGAGGCCGACCAAAAACAGCTTGGCGGAGGACTGTGGAGGCTGAGATGCAAAGAATGAACCAGAGTTGGGGCACTGTACGAAGGATGGCAGCCGACCGAGCAAAGTGGAATCAATTTGTTGTTGCCCTACAAGACGCCACCAGGCGTAATGGCCACTGACTGCTTTGACGGTCGGCGGCTAAGGATCAAAGAAGAAGACAGTGGAAGCTATAGAGTAAAAGGTCAACAAGTTCATGAGGAAATGGCTAAGAGTACCACCAGGTCTGTCAGATGTAGCACTGTACTGCAAGAAGGCAAAGCTAGTGCTTCCCTTCAAGTCAGTTGTTGAAGAATACAAAGGAGGAAAGGCAAGGCTCGCAATGATGCTGTGCGAGTCAGGAGATCACGTAGTTAAGTCCATTCAGCCCACACTGAAAACTAGAAGGAAGTGGAAAGTGGATGAAGCTGTTGGTGCTGCCCAAGAGTCGCTCATGCTGATAGAGGTAATCGGATACACAAAGACGAATAGACGGGGATTTGGTCATGGTGACATCCGCTGGTGGTCCAAGGCTTCAAGCAGGGAATGCAGAGATATGGTAATTCAGGATATACGAGGAGCTGAGAACGATAAGGGGATGCTAAAAGCGATGCAGCAGGCCCGACAAGGCCAATGACTACATGGGAGGGAGCCCTGCAAAGGTCCTTGACATGGAATGATATATGGCATATGGCACCTCTTAGACTCAGCTTAATTATCAGATCCACATACGACCTCCTGCCATCGTACGCAAACTTGTGAGATGGGGAAAGTCTGATGATGCTCAGTGCCCCCTGTGCCATGAGAGGCAGACACTTGAACATGTGCTCTCCCAGCTTGCAAAATGTCATTAGAGCAAGGGCGATACACATGGCGCCACAACAAAGTACTAAATGCGTTGGCTGCTACAATAGACCTGGCAAGGGTGAAGGCGAACAGCAAAGTCAGACTGAGCACTGAAAACACATATTTATGAGAGCAGGAAATTAAGCACATCCCAAACCAAGTAAATCAAGTAGCACTTTACCATCTCTTTTTGACTGTGCAAATGACTGGGAGATGGCAGTAGACCTACCTGGGCTAAGGGCATTTCAAAGAGTATCAGAAGATCTCGAAGACAGCCAGATATAGTGCTGCATTTCTCAGATTATAATGATTGATCTGACCGTGCCATTTGAATCCAGATTGGACGAGCAACACTCGTTCAAAGTAGCCAAGTATAATGATCTGGGCGCGAACATGAGACGCGATGGGTTCACTGCAAGGGTCATGGCTGTTGAGGTGTGTGCAAGAGGTCTCGAGGCTGCCTCAGTGTATGATCTACTGAAACTGTTGGGGTTGAGGGGACAGTCAAGAACAAGGGCACTTAAGAGGCTCAGCAAAACTGCGGAAAAGGAATCGTGCTGGCTGTGGAACAGTGGCAACGGGCTATGGAACTCGAGACAGTAATTTGTTTTCAACATAGGAGTTACTTTCACAATTGCCTCCAGCTGGCACAAAATATGAGTGAATTTGAAAGCTGCAACCAAGGTAGAGTGGGCTCAATTCTCTGCACCAGACAATATTAGGCTGACACTTGGGAGTCATGACTTAAGTGGGCCCGCCCCCCTTGCAGTGTAAAGGAGAAAGTTAGCCGAAACACTAGATCGGGGGGGGAGGGGGGGGGGAGAGCCATGCTTCTGATGATCAGATTGTCTCCTGTTGTATCTCTCTGTATAGAGTTTCCTATCATCAGATTCAATGTAGAATCATTGCTGTTGTAATACATCTTCGGAGACATGTTATATGTAAGCACTAAAACATGAAAAAACAGTTTTTTCTTTTGGTTTTTTTTTTAAGTTCAGGTGGGGATGGACCTCGATATCCTCCAAGAACGAGCCGCCACTGCAGTGACATGTTTTCTGTCTTGACATTAGTATCTCTTGTTATGTGACACACTTTGTGTCTTGACGTTCAGAATCTTCGATTTGTAGCATATTTGGCACTTTCGTAAACATACACTTTCGTTTGTAATACTGTGTACTTCTTCAACCATCCATCCATTCATTAATCTTTCTTGTACCATTCAAACAATGTCTGTCTGTCCGTCCGTCCATCCACCCACCCAGCCACCCACTCTCTATCTATCTATCTATCTATCTATCTATCTATCTATCTATCTATCTATCTATCTATCTATCTATCTATCTATCTATCTATCTATCTATCTATCTATCTATCTATCTATCTATTTGACCATCTGTCTGTCTATCTACCTATGCCGTCTGTTGCTGTGTCCATCCATCTTGCTAGCTAGTTCGTCACAGTGCAAAAATAATATCGGGTTAATAAAAAGAAAATGAAGAAGGTCACTATCTATCCAAGATTGTTCAACGAAAAAAGTATCATAATGTCATCTTGACACCGTGTTTCTATAGCCGTTGAGTGAAGTCGTTGTCAAACAAACAAACGGAACAAATTAGGGATAACTAGCAATAACCCGTCAACATTGACAGGTTATTAATTATAGTGTGTTATTTCTGTTACCACCAACCAAGAACTGCTTACTCGGAGGACATGAACACCATCATAACTGGCAGACGCTGGAATAGGTTTGGCCATGTCCTCAGAAGAGACCCCGATGGCATCACAAGAACAGCTATGCTATGGACCCCGGAAGGAAAACGAAAGACAGGCCGACCGAAAACAACTTGGCGGAGAACTGTGAAGGCTGAGATGCAAAGAATGAACCAGAGTTGGGGCACTGCACGAAGGATGGCCACCGACCGAGCAAAGTGGAATCAATTTGTTCTGCCCTACAAGACGCCACCAGGCGTAATGGCCATTGACTGCTTTGACGGTCGGCGGCTAAGGATAAAAGAAGAAAGAAGAGTTTATGTTACATGTATTGCAGACGGTACTATCACTACTGTGGTCATTTCATTGCAAATGACCGTCTGTAGATATTTGTAGTGAAAATTATATGGATGTATTAAATATGAAGACATGGAGTAACCTTACCTAAATGGCATGTGGAGTGTGACGTACGTCTAGTTCGACAAGTGAATTTTCCCTGATATGATGGATGATTTAAAGGTACTTTTAGCTTTTCATAACATTAGAACCCCTGAACATTTGTTGAAACTTTTCGTTTCGCCAGAGCGAACCGACCGGGACTCATTTAGTATGCGGCACGAGATCAAAGACACTGAGACGATCCCCGAGCAGAGAAGTGAGTTTCTCGCAGGTATTTATCATCTCCGCGCGAACACTCAACCGCTGGCAAGATGGACCAGAGCGACGAGAAGAAAGACACTGGTGGAGATCTCAGGAAGGACGGGCGGCATGCTATCAAAGACAGTAGTGGTCCCTGAAACGATTTCGCATCTCGGTGTTAAGCACAGAACCGATCACGGGGAAAGCCGAAACGGGAAGCAGCGAGCGAAGATACGAGAGGCCAGGGGCGGCTTCTCTCTTTGGATTTGGCGGTCAGATCCCCCAAAGTTCATGAGATCAAAAAAGCTGTCAAAGTTCTCATGTCCCACTCATCTTGCATTCCAGTTGTAGATATACAGATCACGTAGAAATACACTTCATCACTCGCTGGCCAGAACTTGATAGAAGCACTAGCGATATTTGAAATCTTGCTAGATTATCCCATGGATTTTCATTTATATTTGCAGTGAATTCTATTTCTGTGCAAAGCGGTAATATATATATTGTGTAGAGTGATCAGTGGTCTAGTTCATTCATTATATTTCATTGGATTTTGTGTTAATTTAAACCTATTAAATTAAACCGTCTCAATAGTTCCAGTTGTAAATGTAATGATATACCTGCTATACTATTTCCAAACAAGATAATAGATGTTTAATGCTTAAATTAACTTTTAAAGTCGCGAAGGAATTTATAATTAATAAATTTAGTTAAGTCCTATATTTATAGATGTGAGATTTCACCACTAGAACTCGCGCAGTGTTTATTAAATACATAATTAAATACTCGAGTGTATTATAGGCTTAACGGGAAATTTATCGCGCGCTTAGAAGATTATTTGTTTTTTAAAGTATGATTATGTTGTTATGGGTTTTCTATCTTTTTCTCTAGATTGATCACCTTTTGAAATCCCAGCAATAACGAAATCTTTCAGAGTTTCCATACTCGGTTCTTAAACTTCCAGACAGTTTGATGAGACATTTTTTTAAAGTAAATCTTGTGGTGGTCCGGTGCGGCCTAGCTAACATAATTACATGAAAGAAAGCCTACCCAAGATCATTTGATTATTATCATCAAATTGAATTACAACCTGTAAGATAAACTGGAAGATGAACAGTGCCAGTAGCGATAGTTTATATACTGCTCTATTGTGAGAGATTACCGATTTACCTGACTGTGACTGAGCCTAGTTTTTCCCCACTGGATTAAAAACTTTACCGGTCAGTGGCTATCATCACACAGTGAAGGATTATACCATCACCTCATTTTTCACCCCTATGTCGAACTGCGTCAGTGCCATCCCATAGACTCGTTTCTTTATAATAAACACAAGAACTCTTAGAACTTCAAGTCCGGCGATAAGCGGGAATATTTGCTCTCAGTGAATCCTCGCATTATCTGGGGCGGGACTGTTACGGTATTTTATTGGCATGGTCTGCTAGAGGTTAGCAGCATAAGATTAAGAGGTGACCACGTTTAATATAATGTAAATAATTGTTAGTTTAGTGTACGCGATACACACGATTGATTATGACGTGTGTGCGTTGGTATGTCACGCACTGTGACTAGGTTACCACACCCCTTTCTTGTATGACCGTCGAACGGATAAGACGTGTCCTTGTATTCATGCAGTGTCGGGCATGGAGTGCCACACAGATTGTATTATAATTAATGATGGACATGGGTCAGTCCAATGTTATGATTTGGAAGAAGAATGCTACAGGTTAGTAAGTGACTAAACCTAAGTCGAGATAGATTTATAATTATTGACGAACGCATAATCTCACTGTCGGTCGCTGGGATCACCAGCCACGCGTGCATACAGTTATGTCGTTCTGTCTATTTGTTATTTGACAAGGACTGAATTGAAGATAAATCATAATTCAAGGAAGGAACAGAACTTTATATATATATTTATGCTTCATGACAACCATTGTTTGAAATATTGTCTATAATCTTCTATGTAATAAATACATGTGGACTCATAAAGGACTTATCCCATTATTGAATATCAGAAGTTCAACCGTCAGTATAATGGATACAAAGTTTACACCACCACTTGCGAAACTAACCATCTATCAGCACGATGCTCTATAACGATCATGATTGACTAACTCTCCCCGCAATAACATAACACCCAACCTTGCAACGAGAAAACCGTTGGGCCCTTACGCCACAACAAGAAGAGGCGTACCGCCACAACTAGAAATAAAAACCGCCACAAATGGTTGGCCAGCGATAGGGAGCGAAATAAGAACGAAGAAAAAAAAAATTTCTTATTTACAAACTGATAGACTGTTTATCATTACAAGAAACTATTCAAGTCACATGATTCCGAACATGACGTGGCTTGTGTAACTATGCAAATCAGTGACGTCACAATATTCTGTGTACAAGCCAACGATCGAAGGACGAAGCCAGCTCACCTACTGTTTCATTGAAGAATACAACTTCTCGATAGACCAAATGATTGAAAAGACATTATTTGCCAACAAGGAGCAAACAGTCCTATACACTAGCCTAGTCCGTTGGTGAAGATCGCATCGGACGACGGGTTAAAAGATAAGTCTCATTTCGTGACTGTTGTCATTGAGAAGAAACATTACTGAGTCTAGTTCACATTTGCAGGCATGTCCATTCTATATGTTATATATGTACGTTATATCTGTTTTCATTGTTTGTGCTGTGCCTAATTCGTGGGAGGTTGGAGCGGTGATTCGGAATGAATAAATATGGCTCTAAGGATTGCCGATATTCATTCTGAATGTTCTTTAGGGCGGTGAATTAAATTGCATTTCGCGGAGAACGCGTCGACGACATTACCGGGGCTTGTTTCGTTCGGGATTGCATTTAATTCACATTATATGTTAGATGTCTAGTTCTGTGAAATAATCGTTGTATTTTATTGTATTCAGTTTAAATTTTATTTAGTTCTGTAACAATGTTGGTAATCTATCATGTTTTTTTTTTCTGATCTTGCTATTATTCAGTTCATTTTTTTTTTTTTTTTTTTGTATAACCGTCAATGAGTCCATGTTTGCGTCATTAATTTTTGTGTACACAGATTTAACTCTATATTCAGTTAACCTTCACCCTGCTCTATATTTCCGGTTAGTAGATTTGGTTTTATAATATCAATTTTTATTGTAGAAATGTCTTGTCTCGTGGTAATATTGTTTGTTTATCCTTGGTTAACCCATTGTATTGATTGTTTTCATTTCATCTGTTCATAATTTAATATTAATACTATAATTTCTTGCTTAATAAGAGTGTATATGAATATAATTAAAAATTTATGACTTTTAAGGAGAATTAGGGACTTTGCACCAAGTTGCAGTGGTAGTCCAAGAAATGGGCGATGCACTTTATAGCTCATGATTAAGGCATAATATAATAATATATATATATTTATAAAATAATTTGACTTTTTAGTCTGTCCTGCATATAAGAGACATAGTGTATATTATTTAGTACATTTTTCCAGTACTAAATGATTTACTTAGCACATATCACTGATTGAATGATATAATACTTGAGGAATAATACCATTAATTATTAGGTGCATGATAGTAATTCAGCACCCTAAATAGATAAATATCATAACTATTTATGATATATTAACGAGTATATATGTAATATTTTCCCATACATAGTATGTCTATGTATGGAATTTACAAATAATAGTTAAATAATATTACAATTAATTAAATTGAACATTCCCAGATTAAGTTCAATAATATTGTGATTGTTTATATTGACTATTCATAGATTGAATAAGCACAATAATTACTTAGAATTTATTGGTGATTATTACATAGCCATTACGTACAATATTAACGTCAAGATGCTTAACTTAGACTATTTTATTAAAAATGGTAAGGATTTTGGAAAAAAAGGAGAACTTCTCGAGGCTTATGCATTGGCTGAATTTGCAAAATATAAGGCAGAGATGGAAGAACTTGAAAGAAAAGAGGCTGAAAGGAAAACTATTGCTAAGGCAGAGATGGAAGAACTTGAAAGAAAGGAGGCTGAAAAGAAAGCAGAATTAAGACAAGAAGAAGAAAGAAAGATAGCAAGAGATGAAATCCTACGGATTGAAGAAGAGAATAAATTGAAACGACAAGAAATCATACTGCAGCAAGAAATGGAATTGCAACGGCTTAAATTGGAAACAGCAAAACTTAATTCTCAGAGTGCTACAACAAGCCAAAATGATAATACTCAATCTGGATCTTCATCCACCCGACTTAAGGGCAATTATTACTTTAAACTACCACCATTCAAGTTACACGTGGATGACCTTTCATCGTGGCTGGCGCGCTTTGAGGATATATGTAAGGTCAATAACCTTGACAAAACTGCATGGGCACTTAAACTTAAAGAATTTCTGGATGGCGAACCTGCAAGTGCAGCACAAAATATAGATCCAACATTATCAACAGACTATGAGGCCATTAAGACGTTGTTACTACGTCGTTTCCACTTGAACGAAGAGGCATGTAGATTACGTTTTAAAAGTTTGTTGCCAGATAACAATAAAGATTTCACAGGTTTTATTGCTAACATACGCAATACTTTTAACAGATGGGTTGAACTGGCAGGTGTCAACAAATCTTACGACAAGTTAGTCGATTTGTTATTGAGGGATAAAGTATTATCTTCTGTCAGCCCACCATTCTTTGCTTATCTGCAAGAAAGAAAACCAGAATCTATTGATGAGTTAGAAAAAATTTCTTTAAATTACTGCACAGCTCATCCGAATGCTAATATTTCTGGCTCGTTGATAAGAGAACCACTTCCTGTAGCCTCCAATATGGCATATCATAATCATAACAAACCTAGAACACACAGTGTGGACAGAGGTAGGTTCAAAGGAAACTATGACATTAATTTTCATAAGGGACAGAATAACTTTAACAATAACTTTACTAGAGGAAGACAACAAACCAGAAATTATTCACCTCAGTCAAGATACAACAGTAATCCACGTAACTCAAGTTATAATCGGTCATATAATTATAATAATGGTAACAAGTGGAACAATAGCGATAATTATAACTCGAGACATCGAGATAACAGTTACAATAGAGGACAACGGGATAATTCATCCAATTATTCTCGTCATCGTTCTCATTCTCGTAGATCGACAAATTATAACCATAATACAGGGGCAGCCGTTACTACTGCTACAACCCCTGGGGTTCAGAGTTCACCTACTGATAACAAAATACAGTCTTCGTCTACTTGTTTTGCAATGAATTATAACGTGGCAAATAGTTGCCCAACATGTAATCTTATATTTCAGAAAGCAAAAGAGACAGTTCTGAACTGCGGACACATTCTACCAGAAGTCAGTCTAGCAGTCAATGACGGAACAGGCTCGCTGATCTTCAACAGAGGAAAAGTTAATGGATCCATCGTCTCAGTCTTAAGAGATTCGGGATCGACCACGATCGGAATCCGTCAGACACTTGTTCATCCGAATTGTGCAACTGGAGAACATGTCAGGTGTATGACCTTTGGTGGAACCATAGAATGTTATCCAACAGCTATTATCTATATTGATACACCTTTTTTCACAGGCAATGTTAAAGCATGCATGTTAAGAAACCCAATTGCCGACCTTATGGTGGGATGCATACACGGAAGTAAAGATTGCACACCAGAAGAGATTATTGAATGGGAAAAAAAATAATCTATGCATCGGAAATGCAGCAATAACCAGAGCACATACGAAACAATTAGAGACTATGGACACTGAAAACAAGGAAACAGATGATCATGAAAGTATCGAGATTCATTCTGCTATTGACCGAGTATCCTTTGCTGCAAAACAGAGGGAAGACAGGTCACTAACAAAATTTTTTACACTGGTCAACAAAGTTGACAATCTTTCTATGAACAAAAAAAAATAGTCATTGGTTTAGTATTAAAAATGACATTTTATTAAGATGTTTTATGGATAAAACTCAGATAAGACAACAAGTCATGGTACCTTTTGCTTTTAGGCGGTACATACTTCAACACGCACATGATTCTAAGTGTGCAGGTCACATGGGTTATACTCGTACACGTTCGCGAGTATTATCTTCTTTTTTTTTTGGCCGGGAGTATCACGAGATATTTCACAGTACGTACGCTCCTGTACGATATGCCAAGAAGTGAAAGCACGGGGAGCCTTTCACACGGCGCCTATTCAGGCTTGTGACATATCTGTGAGACCTTTCGACAAAATGGCCATTGATATCATTGGCCCACTTTTACCATCAGCCAGAGGACATAGATTTATTCTCACTTGCATCGATTTATGCACACGATGGCCAGAAGCCATCCCATTGAAAACAACCACCACCACAGATGTAGCTGATGCACTACACCTGATCTTTTCTAGAGTAGGTTTTCCTAGAAAACTTTTGTCAGATCATGGTTCTCAATTTATATCTGAGACTATGACGGAGGTAATGAAGACTTGGCAAATAGATAGAAATCTCAGCAGCATTTATCACCCAATGAGTAATGGTGCTGTAGAAAGACTTAACCGCACACTCAAACAAATGTTACATAAAGTTACAGTTAACCATCCACAGGACTGGGACAGAGTTCTACCAGCGGTGTTATATTTGCTTATCGAGAGGTGCCACATGAACAAACTGGCTTCTCTCCATTTCAACTAGTCTTTGGCGCTCCACCAAGAGGTCCTATGGGACTGATAAAAGATTTATTAATAGATTCTGAGATGACTCAGGACACTCAGTCATCCTATGAGTATGTAATTAATCTCCGGAATAACATTATTGATGCCTGTAAAATGGCAACAGCTTCATCTGAGGCTGCGAAAGAGAAAGCTAGAACTTTCCAAAACAGTAATAGACGATTACGTCAATTATTTCCAGGAGATCAAGCTTATGTGTTATTGCCACATAACAATAATAAACTACTAATCTCGTGGAACGGTCCTTACCAGGTTATCAATAAGATTTCTGATGTTGATTATGTCCTGGACATTAAGGGACATCACAAAATATTTCACATAAATATGCTCAAGCAATTTCATACTCGACCTGAACATCTACAAGCTATTTTTCACGAATTAGATGACACTTTCAGACCTACATGTCACTATTCTAATTTATCTGTTATCCAGGAAGAAGAATCTTCTTTTCCTGAGGTACAGTTAGCTTTACCTGTACCTGTAGTACAATCTAGCGAATCTTGGCGGGACGTAACCATCTCTTCGTCGGTTACACCGCAACAGCATCAAAAGATTGCTGATCTTTTACAATCTTACCCAGATGTGTTGACCGATGTTCCAGGTCGCACATCAGTCATTAGTCATGACATCACTCTTAATGATGATACTCCAATTCGGGTACATCCTTATTCTGTTCCTCTACACTTTCTTACTAAAACTACTAAGGAACTTGAACAGATGTTATCTTTAGGAATTATCGAAACTAGTAATTCCCCATTTTCTTCTCCATTAGTTATTGTCCGAAAGAAGGACAATAACATTAGACTATGCGTCGACTATAGAAAATTAAATGCACAAACGATAGTTGATAGCGAACCACATCCACTTCTCGATGACTTACTGCCACGTCTATCGACAGCAACTATATTCACTAAGATAGACTTAACTAAAGGTTATTGGCAGATACCACTAACCGAAAAAGCTAAATACTACACAGCGTTTTCAACTCCGCTAGGTCTATACCAGTGGAATGTGATGCCTTTTGGGCTTGTTAACGCTCCAGCTACCTTTGTTCGCATGATGCGACACATTTTTTCAGGTAGACCAGACATTATTACATATATAGACGACATATGCTTATTTAGTTCATCTTTTGAGGAACATTTTTTGGGTCTTGGATACGTTTTTGATACCTTAAGAAGGTACAAGTTAACTGCTAAACCTACAAAATTACAGGTAGCATTTCATGAGATCACTTTTTTGGGTCACATTATTGGAGCAGGATATATCCGAACACTACCCAGTACAGTTTCAAAAATTTTAAACATTTCCGTTCCTCAAACGAAGAAACAAGTGAGAAGCTTGTTAGGTCTAGTCCAATATTACAGTAGATTCGTACCTAACTTGTCATCTATCACGGCTGTCTTGTCCTCATTACTAAAGAAAGACATGCCAGTGAAGGTGACATGGACTGACGAATGTGACAGAATTTTTCGGCAAATAATTTATATATTTTCAAATCCACCTATTTTGAGACTAACTGATGCTTCTAAAAAGTTCATTCTTCGTACAGATGCGAGTAACTACGGAATTGGCGCATGTTTGCTCCAATACCATGACGATATCCTCCACCCAAACCTCTACATCTCACGGAAACTCAAACCACCTGAAGTCAAGTATTCAACTGTCGACCGCGAACTTTTAGCAGTCGTTTGGGCGATAACGAAGTTGGAAAAATTTTTACTAGGTGCCCCTTTCGTGGTACAAACAGACCAGAGGGCCGTAGCATCACTACAACGAGCAAATCACAAAAGTCCAAAGCTGACCAGATTCGCTATACTCCTTCAACCTTTCGAGTTCTCAATCGAGTACATCACAGGATCCGACAACGTCTTGGCGGATACTTTATCTCGAAATCCTAATGATGTCGATTCCTAATCCACGTTGTTTGTCTCAAATACAATACTATTCACAGAGAAACTTAATCAAAGGACATAGCACCATCGTTGCTTTTTGACACATGAATGAACCATTGACTCAGCTGCTTCCTAAAGACAGATTATACGCAAAGTGACTGCAATCAATTGACACTATATTCGTCTTTACGCCGGGACTTTCCTGGTTTACATTCGTCACAATACTGTTTCAAAACACTTCGGAGATAATAAATGACATTCCATTCGAACTAATTCGTTATATAACTTGATTCAGAATGCTTGAACATTTTGTCTAATGGAAATTCAAAGATCAAGACTACGAATGGATCTTCATATCCAATGTTAATTACTTTTAATTTAGTCTTTAAAACTAGTCCACATTAAAATGACAAGTGAGTTGAATTTTAAAAAAAAAAAAAAAAAAATGAAACTTAAAAAAATGAAAGAAAGAAAAGAAAACTCACACAATTCTTTGATTATATTCTTAGAATTACATGATTATATTGCATATTTAATAATTATGTCAATACATCACATACTATTGTTTAAAGTAGTTAGATAGGTATTAATAACTTAATACTACACTTACTTGATGTTCAACACACATAACTTAGTTAAATTTATACATCATTTTTTTTTTCCTCTACTTTATTCTTTATTCGTTATTATGTCTTTCTTTAACATATCCTCTCATTTTTCTTACATTAGATTTTCAAAAACTTTATTCTTATTCCATACTTAGTATAGTTAATTAGGTTAATTTTAACACTTTAGATTAGTCTGACATGACATTTCATCACGACATATTTTAAGTTAATTAATTATTTAATTAGAGATCAACATTACCATTCTCTTTTAGTTCTTATTACAATTTATATTTATGTATGATATAAATAATTAATATATTACATGACTGTTAGTTAGTCGACATGACCATGACATTGGTTCTAGACAGAACGTCGTAGGCCATATGCCGCAATTTTGTTAAATTTTTTTTTTTTTTTATATTGTTAACATTTTTGGTATTCATTCAGATGAGTTTTTTTTTGAAAAAATCTATCTAATAGATTTTTCCCCCCAGTGGACAGGGAATTGTTACGGTATTTTATTGGCATGGTCTGCTAGAGGTTAGCAGCATAAGATTAAGAGGTGACCACGTTTAATATAATGTAAATAATTGTTAGTTTAGTGTACGCGATACACACGATTGATTATGACGTGTGTGCGTTGGTATGTCACGCACCGTGACTAGGTTACCACACCCCTTTCTTGTATGACCGTCGAACGGATAAGACGTGTCCTTGTATTCATGCAGTGTCGGGCATGGAGTGCCACACAGATTGTATTATAATTAATGATTGACATGGGTCAGTCCAATGTTATGATTTGGAAGAAGAATGCTACAGGTTAGTAAGTGACTAAACCTAAGTCGAGATAGATTTATAATTATTGACGAACGCATAATCTCACTGTCGGTCGCTGGGATCACCAGCCACGCGTGCATACAGTTATGTCGTTCTGTCTATTTGTTATTTGACAAGGACTGAATTGAAGATAAATCATAATTCAAGGAAGGAACAGAACTTTATATATATTTATGCTTCATGACAACCATTGTTTGAAATATTGTCTATAATCTTCTATGTAATAAATACATGTGGACTCATAAAGGACTTATCCCATTATTGAATATCAGAAGTTCAACCGTCAGTATAATGGATACAAAGTTTACACCACCACTTGCGAAACTAACCATCTATCAGCACGATGCTCTATAACGATCATGATTGACTAACTCTCCCCGCAATAACATAACACCCAACCTTGCAACGAGAAAACCGTTGGGCCCTTACGCCACAACAAGAAGAGGCGTACCGCCACAACTAGAAATAAAAACCGCCACAGGGACATAGAAGGGCTAGACAGTTTTACCTGTAAAGAGTTTAATTACTGTGTATATCATGCTAGGGATTGTCTGATGCTGAAATCGGTAAGTGTGTGGTGTATATGAGTGTGGATCCGCACAGTGTGCATGAATGACAGGAGATTTAAATTTTTTTTTTTGCAACAAACCATTTGTTAACTTGCCTACCGGGTAATACGTTTTTCTGTATACCCGGCTTTGTTCCTTTAGTGGGATAATTAGTTAACTCTGTTTCATTCCCCCCCACCCCTTTTTTTTCTTTGCTTAGTAAAGGGAAGACACCATTGGGATAACAGTATTTTTTGTCTACCACCATAACTTTCCTATGCTCCTGATAACTATCCATCTTGAGACTGGGTTTATTTTTATCTAATACAAGCGGGAAGGGCTTAGTCGATACCAATCTTCTTCACCCCCTCCCTACCTTGATATTGGCATTTTTCTGTACTTATGATAATTTTATGTAACACTTGATATTGTTTTTTTGTGATTTGATCTTTTAGGTTAAACATCATAAACTTATATCGGACTGTGTTGGAATACCCAAAAGCCCAATAATTCCCTATTTGTTTAATATAGCTGTATCCACGTCGTCTGAGTGTTTGAAGCAACAAATCGGTGTGAGCGCAGACGTGTGTCTGGAAAACTGGCAAATAATTGTTTGACCAGGAGAGTGGAAGAGAAGATTGAGAGAAACGATTTGTCGTAAATAAGTCTGTCTTTACTCTCCTCCAGCACTCTGTGGAGCATCATATTTAATCTATACATTTCTATCACTGAGTTTTCATCATCATTCTACACTCTAAACCGGACTACTATTTCTAGACTCTTTCTCTCAAAATAAATTTACGACAATATTTGGCTGGCTCGCCGGGATAATTTTGAGATGCATTTGATGCACACATATTTGTGGGCTGGTTCTGCATCTTGTGCTACATTTGAGGCATTCGCATAGCCGGGATAAAGATATTTTGAGTCTGATCTAAGTCTGGGTCTAACTAGATAGAGTGTGAGTGATCTGTCTTTGTGATTTAGGGAAATAAATAAATAAGTAATTACACCTCTAGACAACGTTTTTTAGTATTTGGGTCGTCCACACAGCATATTTACAGGTTGTTTTCTTTCCACAGCAGTAGAAAGTACGGATAAACAAAAATAGTAGTTATCTAAATTATTCTCTGGCAGAGAAACATTACATTTTTCTTTATAAGATTTGCTGGGATTGCGTGATTGTTTTACAGTCACTAAAGGGTTTTTGAAGTTAAAAGAGTTGAGCTTAGCTAAAGACGCCTTGTTCTGACTTTTTAAGTCTAGTTAACAACGTCTCTTCTCATATAATTGACTTCAGGGGGAGGTTTTTGTAGTGGAGAATTAAAATTTCAGGGAAAATTTTTTTTTCCTTTAAATTGTTTTAATATAAATTTTTCTCTACTGTTAGTAAGAGTAGATTCTTTTCTAGTGTAACTTACCATTTTAGTGGCATAGTCGCTTGCGTTAAGAGTCTTAAGTGACAATAATAGCAGCGATAAGTTAACACATTTAAGGTAGGAGGTAACTCAAGTAAATTTTTTACTTTCGTTTTTCTCGTAGCTGTTCCGAGTTTCTTCCCCTTCTTGTTCCATCTTACTATTCTCTACTCTTAGAAGCATCCAGTTCTTTGGTATGGCAGAGAGAATTAGGATAAGATCCATTTTGAGACAGGAGGCGAAGGACTCAGGATTAGAAGGAGAAGCCGCGAACCTGTTTGTCAACAAAGAACTTGAAAGATATGATGCGGACCAACAGAGAGAAGAAAATAGGAAGAAAGAAGCGGACGATTGTCAATTGGAGCAGAAGAAAATTGAGGCAGAGATGGACGCCCGCAGGGAAAAAGAGAAGGAGAGACAACGCGAAGAGAGAGACAAGGAAAGACAGCATGAATTGGCGCTTAAGGCTTTAGAGAGTCGGGGCGCCTCTACTTCGAATAACGGAGAGCCGTCTTCGCCCCAGTCGCAGTCAATGGATCTCTCCAGCACTCAGTCTGTCCAATTAACTGCGATGTCTTTTGCTTTAGAGTCGTTTCCTAGTCCCAATGAGAAAATTGACAGCTATCTAGAAAAATTCGAGAGGCTCGCAAATCTGTATGGGTTGGAGAGTTCCCGCTGGGCACTTAAACTCTCAACGTCACTGAAAAGTACTGCTTATGACGTATATACAAAGCTGGGAACCAACCAACATGATTAGGACATGCTGAAAAAGGCCTTGCTAGAGCGGTTTGAGATGACCGCCCGAAAATTTCTGCAAATGTTCAGAAACAGCCGGAAAGAGAGCACGGAAACATTCCCGCAGTTCTCTTCACGTCTCACGGGCTATTTGACAAAGTGCATTGAATTATCTGACCTACCTCTTACATATGAGGGACTACTTGAACTTGTTCTTGTGGAACAGATAAAGTCAACTTTGTCAAACGAAACCCGTAGATTTTTGGCTGAACAGGGCGCAGTCAGGCTTGAGGACATACTCAATAAGGCAGAACGCTATACCAATGCAATGGCCGAACTTCCCAGCACAAAACGTAAACCCACAGATGAGTCATCTCGTAAACAAAATCTAGAGCAGTCATCCTATTCCTCTAATTCCTCTCAGAATTATAACCAACGAGAAAATAATACACAGAGACCTCGCCAGGAAAAATCGAAATTCTACAAAACCCGATACCCCCCTAACAACAATTCTGATCAACCCACCAAGCCTACGTGGCAGCGCGGCCACCAAGGTCAAGGAAAAGGGAAGACCCCTACACCAGGAACGTCTGATCAGGGCAAACAAACCGGTCCAAACCGCGTCGGATGTTTGCATACAGCCTCGAAAGGTAGAGTCAATGTCAGTGATTTTCAACCTGAGGGGGACCGACCCTCAACTCGAGGAACTGTAATTTTCAATGGTACCTCAACTACTTGTCTCTTTGACACTGGATTAAGCTTTAGTTGTATTGTTGCTAGACACCTAGTCAAACCAGGTCAGGAGACAGAGGAAACCGTCAAACTCAGTAGAGTTTTTAAGAGTGACGCACCCAGGACGCTTCCTATCGCACTGGTAGAAATACGCTCTGATTTTGTCAGAGGTGTTATTAAAGCGGCCATTATGGATGATCCTATCTACCCAGTTATCCTGGGATGTAGATATGTGTTTATTGGGAGACCAAAGGAGCCGATTGTGGCAGCGGTAACCACAAGAGGGCAAGCCAAGAAGGAGAGGGAGCCTGCGCCAAATTTGTTGCCGAACGAACTGAAGGAGGCGCAACAAAAGGACCCTACTCTGGAGCTCTGCTTTAAAAAACTACCCATGGCTAAGGACCCCAGACACAACGGAGACATCTTTTCTAAGGATGGCGTATTGTATCGTAGAACGGGCAACCCGGACACGGGGAATAACCAGCTCCTAGTACCGACGCAGTACAGAAGCCAGATCTTAGAAATGGGGCACTCTCTTCCCTTTAGCGGACATATGGGACAAAACGCCACTATTCAGCGAATAAAAAACCACTATTGGTGGCCAGGAATGAACTCTGACATTATCAGGTACGTGAAATCCTGCGCCCAGTGCCAACGGGTAGCACCACAGCACTTGAAACCCCCAGTGCCTATGGGGAAATGCCAATAGTGTGTACTCCATTTGAACGGGTTGCTGTCGACATCATTGGACCCCTGGAAAGGACCAAAAGAAAGCACAGGTTCATCCTGACTTTAGTCGACACTTGCACAATGTGGGCCGAAGCTATACCACTAACATGCACAGATTCCAAGCATGTCGCAGAAGCCCTCGTGCAAATTTTTACACGGTTGGGATTCCCTCAACAAGTTTTGACGGACAATGGATCCCAAATCCGTAGCCTGTTAATGGAGGAGATCTTTAAGATCTTGAGGGCCAAACATATCCACACAAGTCCCTACCATCCGGCCAGAAATGGGCTCGTGGAACGTTTTAATGGTACCCTCACCACCATGTTACGTAAGCTGGGTCAGGAGAAACCGGAAGACTGGGACCTTTATATATCGGCTGCCTTATTCGCCTACCGAGAGGTACCCCAAGCGTTTACGGGATTCGCGCCAGCTACACTTTTATTTGACAGACCTATTAAGGGGCCACTAGAAGCCTTACTTCGGTCCCTGACAGACCAAAAGGCTGACGAGACAGTCGTCTCCGCAAGCAAGTATGTATCTGAGCTCAAGGAAAGGCTAAAGCTAGGATGGGATCTAGCTACTACCAACCTTAAGAAAGCCCGCGCTAAAATTACTAAAAGATACAACAAAGCTGCAAAAGAGAGAGAACTACAACCAGGGGAGAAAGTCCTATTGCTACTTCCAACCGGAAGCAATAAACTTCGCATCGGATGGCAAGGGCCGTTTACCGTCCTTAAAAAGATCTCACGTACCAATTACAAGATCTCCATCAAAGGAAAGGAGAAGGTCTTCCACGTAAATCTGCTTAAGAAATATTTGGAAAGACCGGTGCCATCCTCCGAGCATCTCCTGGCCGTCGCCATAGCAACGGAAGACGAGGAAGATGATGATGGTTGCATGGAGTATCCATTGCAACCCACAGAATCCTTTAAAGATGTCAAGTTCGGCGACAATCTCTCACCAGAACAACAAACAGAAACCAGGGCTCTACTAAAACAGTACAGTGCAGGCTTAACGGATGTACCTGGTCGAACAAATCTCATCGAATTTGATATGAAATTAACAAACGAGACCCCTGTTCGAACCAGAGTTTACCCCATACCGTACGCTAAAGCTGATGCACTTCGCGGAGAAATAGACAAGCTGCGTCAAGCAGGAATTATCAGTGAGTCTACATCTCCTTACAGTTCCAGTGTAGTGCTGTTGCAGAAGCCCAATAAGGAAGTTCGGCTGGGTATAGATTACCGGCTGCTAAACGCTGTAACGGAATCCCAGCCCGAACCTCTCCAAACTGTTTCTGAGTTGTTCACCAAGCTCAGCAAAGCAAAGATTTTCTCCAAGATTGACCTCAGTAAAGGTTATTATCAGATACCAGTCAAGGAGGAAATAAAACCTTTGTTAGCTTTCAGCACTAGGGAAGGACATTACACATTTAATGTGATGCCGCTCGGATTGCATAACGCACCAGGAGTGTTCACCAGGATGATGAGGAAACTTCTAGAACCTTTGCAAAGTCCCCATATCCATAATTTTATGGATGACATATTAATTGCATCGGAAACCTATGAAGAACATATTGCTACGGTTGCTATGCTCCTCAGGAGACTACAGGAAACGGGTCTCACAGCCAGACCTAGCAAATGTCTCATCGGGTTTGAACAGTTAGACTTCCTGGGTCATACTATTTCTCACGGATGCAGTTGGCCTATTAAGAAGAACGTGGAGAAAATAGCTGCAGTCAAAAGACCCCGAACGAAGAAAGACGTACGTTCCTTCCTATCATTATGTGCATATTACCAGAAATACATCCAGAACTTCAACGGACTGACAGCACCTCTGACTGACCTCACAAAGAAAGGTTGTCCTGATAAGGTCATATGGGATCAAAAGTGCGAACACGCGTACAGCACATTGAAAGGACAGTTGTCTGCATACCCCATTTTGAGGTTGCCTGACCTCAACAAACCTTTTGTATTACGGGTCGACGCGTCAGGTCAGGGCATCGGGTCAACACTGCTTCAAGCCGATGACAGTGACCCAAACATGCTATTTCCAGTTGCCTATGGCAGTCGGAAATTAAATAAAGCTGAACGGAACTACAGCGTAGTCGAAAGAGAATGTCTCGCTCTGATTGACGGTATCAGACGCCACCATGAGTTTCTCTATGGTACATCTTTCACGGTGCAAACAGACCACGCTCCGTTAGCATTTCTGGGTGCCAATAAAGAAATTAACGCAAGGATCATGCGTTGGGCGCTTCTTTTAAGCGTTTATTCTTTCAAAGTGGAATATATTCCGGGAAGACAGAATGTCGGGGCTGATTTCCTGAGTAGAAACTGGTCTACAGAGGAAGAAGAGCAAACTGAAGATACCACTCATCCTAAAATCACCAATCAGGTCACCTCCATTGTCAAAAATGAAACATGAAAAATGGTTTCATGTCTAAAAGTGGGGACGATTGTGACGTACGTCTAGTTCGACAAGGGAATTTTCCCTGATATGATGGATGATTTAAAGGGACTTTTAGCTTTTCATAACATTAGAACCCCTGAACATTTGTTGTAACTTTTCGTTTCGCCAGAGCGAACCGACCGGGACTCATTTAGTATGCGGCACGAGATCAAAGACACTGAGACGATCCCCGAGCAGAGAAGTGAGTTTCTCGCAGGTATTTATCATCTCCGCGCGAACACTCAACCGCTCGCAAGATGGACCAGAGCGACGAGAAGAAAGACACTAGTGGAGATCTCAGGAAGGACGGGCGGCATGCTATCAAAGACAGTAGTGGTCCCTGAAACGATTTCGCATCTCGGTGTTAAGCACAGAACCGATCACGGGGAAAGCCGAAACGGGAAGCAGCGAGCGAAGATACGAGAGGCCAGGGGCGGCTTCTCTCTTTGGATTTGGCGGTCAGATCCCCCAAAGTTCATGAGATCAAAAAAGCTGTCAAAGTTCTCATGTCCCACTCATCTTGCATTCCAGTTGTAGATATACAGATCACGTAGAAATACACTTCATCACTCGCTGGCCAGAACTTGATAGAAGCACTAGCGATATTTGAAATCTTGCTAGATTATCCCATGGATTTTCATTTATATTTGCAGTGAATTCTATTTCTGTGCAAAGCGGTAATATATATATATTGTGTAGAGTGATCAGTGGTCTAGTTCATTCATTATATTTCATTGGATTTTGTGTTAATTTAAACCTATTAAATTAAACCGTCTCAATAGTTCCAGTTGTAAATGTAATGATATACCTGCTATACTATTTCCAAACAAGATAATAGATGTTTAATGCTTAAATTAACTTTTAAAGTCGCGAAGGAATTTATAATTAATAAATTTAGTTAAGTCCTATATTTATAGATGTGACATTTCACCACTAGAACTCGCGCAGTGTTTATTAAATACATAATTAAATACTCGAGTGTATTATAGGCTTAACGGGAAATTTATCGCGAGCTTAGAAGATTATTTGTTTTTTAAAGTATGATTATGTTGTTATGGGTTTTCTATCTTTTTCTCTAGATTGATCACCTTTTGCAATCCCAGCAATAACGAAATCTTTCAGAGTTTCCATACTCGGTTCTTAAACTTCCAGACAGTTTGATGAGACATTTTTTTAAAGTAAATCTTGTGGTGGTCCGGTGCGGCCTAGCTAACATAATTACATGAAAGAAAGCCTACCCAAGATCATTTGATTATTATCATCAAATTGAATTACAACCTGTAAGATAAACTGGAAGATGAAAAGTGCCAGTAGCGATAGTTTATATACTGCTCTATTGTGAGAGATTACCGATTTACCTGACTGTGACTGAGCCTAGTTTTTCCTCACTGGATTAAAAACTTTACCGGTCAGTGGCTATCATCACACAGTGAAGGATTATACCATCACCTCATTTTTCACCCCTATGTCGAACTGCGTCAGTGCCATCCCATAGACTCGTTTCTTTATAATAAACACAAGAACTCTTAGAACTTCAAGTCCGGCGATAAGCGGGAATATTTGCTCTCAGTGAATCCTCGCATTATCTGGGGCGGGACATAGAAGGACTAGACAGTTTTACCTGTAAAGAGTTTAATTACTGTGTATATCATGCTAGGGATTGTCTGATGCTGAAATCGGTAAGTGTGTGGTGTATATGAGTGTGGATCCGCACAGTGTGCATGAATGACAGGAGATTTAATTTTTTTTTTTGCAACAAACCATTTGTTAACTTGCCTACCGGGTAATACGTTTTTCTGTATACCCGGCTTTGTTCCTTTAGTGGGATAATTAGTTAACTCTGTTTCATCCCCCCCCCCCTTTTTTTTCTTTGCTTAGTAAAGGGAAGACACCATTGGGATAACAGTATTTTTGTCTACCACCATAACTTTCCTATGCTCCTGATAACTATCCATCTTGAGACTGGGTTTATCTTTATCTAATACAAGCGGGAAGGGCTTAGTCGATACCAATCTTCTTCACCCCCTCCCTACCTTGATATTGGCATTTTTCTGTACTTATGATAATTTTATGTAACACTTGATATTGTTTTTTTGTGATTTGATCTTTTAGGTTAAACATCATAAACTTATATCGGACTGTGTTGGAATACCCAAAAGCCCAATAATTCCCTATTTGTTTAATATAGCTGTATCCACGTCGTCTGAGTGTTTGAAGCAACAAATCGGTGTGAGCGCAGATGTGTGTCTGGAAAACTGGCAAATAATTGTTTGACCAGGAGAGTGGAAGAGAAGATTGAGAGAAACGATTTGTCGTAAATAAGTCTGTCTTTACTCTCCTCCAGCACTCTGTGGAGCATCATATTTAATCTATACATTTCTATCACTGAGTTTTCATCATCACTCTACACTCTAAACCGGACTACTATTTCTAGACTCTTTCTCTCAAAATAAATTTACGACATGGAGCAGTGATAGTGGTCTAATGGACCGTAAATTGACTAAATAACTAACATTTCTTTTATGACAACATGTCTCGTAATTGTTCGTGCATCTTTTAAAATCTTGCCCTGGTCGACGTACTGCTTCTGAGAAGCCATTGTCGACTTACTGAGAACAACGTTTGAAGTTTGATGAAACTCCAGTTCATGTACTGTTTATCAATCGTATTGTTGGAATCTTTCCATAATCACACTGTTCATGCACACCTTCATTTGCACACTTTTTATAATTTCGCGATAGTAAATATAAGGGGAAACAATACAATTATTGTCTAACTTTCAACCACAGCTGCACCCCCTTAGCTGTGCTCGAAAGTTAATGCACTCTCGAAAATAGAAAAAGTGCGCAAATGACAGTGTGCAAAGTGTGACTGACCGACCGAAGTACCTTACGGCGGGAATTATGGTATTGGATTCTTAGGGGAGTTTCAGCGGTATTTTATTGGTTGTTACCCAGAACTTATAGTGGTTCCCTGAAAACACGCAGAAATAGCAGTGTAACGACAAAATTGCTTCTCGTCCTGACAATTCTTCTAGCTATTTGGTAAGGACCATTCCGTCGTTCATTAAATCAAGGAAATGCAAAACAAACAAAAAACCAGAGAACACAGGTTTTGAATAAAATCAAAGATTCACCAATATCGAAAGTTCATTTTAGACATGGTGTCGCGGCGACGTATTAGCGGTGTATAGATAGATATAGCCTATTGAGTAATATCAATAAGGTCTCCAGAGTCCGGCTCGTTTCGAAAAGTCTTATTCGAGATAGGAAGAGGAGAAAGTGAATGCTATCCACTAAAAAGTGATGTCTAAGGAATCACGAAGAGTTAATTCTGTATCCCCGCGACACAAACTTCTATCCCTCATGTCTCGACAAGGAAAAGAGCACGCAACATCCCAAATGAAGAATTTTACCTACACAAACATCATGAGTGATACAAGTAAATCACTAAGGAATTAACGATCAGCAAGACTATATAAGTTTATTAGTTAAATATATACACTTAATAATTGAAACCAATAAAACAATATTAAGAGCTAAAGAAAAGTGCGGATGAACATTTTTTCACACATTAAATGCAGTCATAGGACACACATAACTGAAGTTTGGAGAAAATTAAAAGCAATTAAAGAAGGAAACAACAAGTAATGTATAATTCCAACTATTAAAATCACAGAACGAGCTGACACTGATAGAGAAAAAGCTAACATCCTAGCAAAATAATTCTATCAGGTAAGTTCAAAAGACAGTCTAGATAAAGCAGAGATAAATAGGCGGAAAGACTATTACAAAAATTTAAAAAAAAAAGACAATACGGACAGTGCATAGGACGCTAATTATTTAAATGCAGATATTACAGTGGAAGATATAGAAAGAGCATTAATAAGAAAAACCAATACCACCTCCAGACAAGACATCCTGGGCTATGAAGTCCTAACAAAGTACCAAACACCACTCTAAGGGTGATTGCATCCCTCTACAACAAACTCTACCACACGGGAAAAATACCAAGCGCATGGAAGACAGTAGTAGTCATCCCCATACTAAAGCCAGATAAGGGGCCACATGATGTCAGCTCTTACAGGCCATTATCGCTAACATTGCATGTAGGAAAAAGTTTAGAAACAATAGTTAATAACAGAATAAAATTTCACCTAGAAAAATACAATTTGTATAGCCCAACTCAGGCGGGTTTTAGAAGCCATCGTAGTACAATAGAGCTACTGCTGAAGCTAGATCATGATGTTAAGACGGGCTTCAAAAAGAATGAAAAAAACGGTAGCAATACTCCTATATATAACAAGAGCATATGATGAGTGTTGGTGGGAGGGTGCGTTATATAAGATCAGGAAATTAGGTAGAACACATAATTATCTAGATAACGTCCTGTAGGATAGTTATTTCACAGTACAAATAATCATTGACAGACCCGATGAATATGAACAGCAAATGGAATCCTACTGGGGTCAGTAATATCATTATTAATATTCACGATTATGGTCATCGACCTAGGAGACGAGTTTAAAGACCTAAAAAACCACTTATCTCAGTTTGCCGATGATGATGCAATTTAAAAAACAGGAAGAAATCTTCCATCTCTTCATAAAACAATGCAAAAACAAATAAGTAAAATATCCGACTGGATGCAAGATTAGGGATTTCAGCTATATGTTTAAACAAAACAGTGAAGATGATCTTCAGTAGCCGTGTGATTAAAAATAACATAATTGATATTAACATTAATGAGCGAATACGCACAGAAAAAACCACTACATTTCTGAGCATTATACTAGACCAGCAACTAAACTAGAACGAACACAAAGAACTATTAAAAGAAAACATTAGGGGACTTATTAACATGTTAAAATATACAACAGGAAGTGGCTGGGGAGCCTACAATAAGAAAATGATTACCTTCTATAAATTATTTATTAGGGGCAAACTAGACTATGCCTGTATTATCTATGCATCAGCCTCTCCTCGCAATAAGTAAAAAATTAGACAGAGTCCAAAACCAGGCACTCGCAACATTAGCAGATGCTTCAAATGGAACATCAGTAGAGGCATTAGAAGTAGTGCTAGGCACTGTACCCCTGTAGCTACGGAGAAAGTAGCTGAAATTCAGCTACTGGGCAAAAGTGGCAAAAGATCCAACCCACCCAGCGCACACATCATTTGATACTGCAAAAACATATTACCAGCAGAAGCAAAACAATAAGACATACTGAAATAAACAAAAGGTAGAAATCAGTGTAGAAAATCTCATAGACTTTATGACCGCTGTCACGGGTTGCCTCCCCTTGGCTCTGCAGTAGCGGTCCAACAGTGGCCAAAACTTTGAGTATCTAATGTGGGTCTTCAAAGGGTTCTACCTTCGCACAAGATTAATCTTGGCAGAGTTGTAGATGCTTCTACATCGAGGGAGTATTCACAAGATATTTCAGAAGTGAAGAACAATGCTGAATGAGTCTTAGCACGTTAACTCTGTATCTGATACGCCGCCTTTTGTGAAGATGGATATAAATGATTTAGCTCGTTCAAGCCCCCAACTGAATTACTCAGTGAAATTCTTCATATTATTTCTTAGCTCTGTTTAAGTGTCTTTAAGAAACGGACTGAGACATATGGGTGAGGTACATTCAAAATGATTAAATCAACGTTATATTTGTATAACACAAATAACAAATTTAATAATAAATTATGGTTAACAGTTTAAACATGAATAATTCTTTTTAAAATGTAATCAGCACAGTGTGATGTTACAGTTTTAAAGAAATGGGCAGTTCACTTGGCAGATTTTAAGTATGCACTGGTTTAGCGTCTCTAAGACCCTTCTAATGATGGTGTCTAGCGTCGACTTCAGGCCACTTGTACCCTCACTTGTTCCAGAGATAGTTACCTCAATTGGTACCACCGACTAGTGTCACACAAGAAGAAAATAAATACCCTCTTAACTATTGAGACACACTCATGTGTCCCCCTCTTTTCAGTCCACAATCCCATCTGCCTCAGAACTTTACCCTCTCTGAGAATTAATATTAATCGCAGTGTGCGGAAAACTTTCATTAAATTTAGATTGAATAGATTTATATTTATCTCTACGTTGGTTGAAAAGGCTAACAATATAATACGTAAGTACATCATTTCTAACATGATTCACTCCCTGCTCCAAATGGAACTTGGGACTACCTCTGCTTTTGGTTCTCTATAAGAAACTCGCATAAAGCAGTCACCAGACCTTGCAGTGTTGGTTCATGAAATCCTCATTCTATAAGATGATGTTGCCAGCTTCGTATGACTTGGACATCCACTAGCGATTTTCACATATTAATATTCAAATGTCAGTATATATATATTTGTCATGTTTTAATAATGCAAAATATAGAATTAAAAATGTACAACTTACCCCAAAATTGGCTTTGGGATCACAGGCTTCTGGTTCAGAGAAATATTTAAGGCAGCTTGTTTAAGATGCCTCTTCCACGTGTTCTAGGGTGTTACCTTACAGTAAACTCCCACTCTTGACTTCGTGTTCAGATTCCTAGGATTCCGCTTTTCCGTGTTAATAAAGGTAGAGTTTTCCTGTGATATAACTCCTCAAGATGTTCAAACAAGGTCCGGTCCGATAAATGGAATTCTGATACTATTCTTAACTCTGGCTGTCTAGCTGGTCTCTTGACGAGTTGAATTTCACAGTCCTTTACCCCAGCGAGTGTCAGGTTGTATTACCATTTTCGTCCTACGCACGTTGTTGTTTACTACTAGACCAGGCTCCAATCAGAAACGTTATGTTTACATCTCGAATGTCAGCCCACACTTTCAATTATTCGTGGTTTGATGAGTTTATTCAAAATATTTCCTCATAGGAAAATTCTGCGTGTTATTTAAAAGGTCACATTCCAAATATGGAACTGTTATATCCGTCGACTCGCGGTAATGCTTACCACTACAATTTCTTACATTATCACAAACAATGTCTTTGTAACAATTCTGTCCGGAAGCGATTACAACATTTTTGTTGTCTTCAGGTGCGTGCCTACAATGTATCACCACCTGGATAATTTACGGCCCTGTACTTTTGCAAAAAACATTCATCGTGTGACCAGCTGGGTTGTGTTCTGTCCGCGACAGAAATACGGGAATCACAATAGCCATATCAGCGTTAAATAAACTTCCTACGTCGTGTTAATACGGCGTACCCAATGTACACGAGAATTTAACCATGTCGGTCAATATTGCATTACTTGTCTAATCTCTCCGCAGGGATGGTCAGGTAAACAGACATGACGAATTATTACAGGAAGAAGTGTAAACAATGACTCGAAAATACCAATACTACCGGAGACGAAAAGAGAGCGAAAACAATTATGTGACAACCCCACCAGAAATATAACAGTTAATAAAACACTATATTACAAATAAAACCTAATACATAAAAATAAATAAGGATGCTAGCCAGTAGTCCTACAGTGGTAGATTTTCCTCCATATAAAAACGGATTAACTATAAATAAGTCTCCAATCAACATTAAATGCATACCAGTATAGACTCTACCATTTTCCTGAACTATAAAGCAATATGAATTATAGCTAATATGTAAAAATACCTAGGAGAGAATGAATACAGACTTTGCTAGTGGGGCCTGCGATGGAGACTTTCTATAGTCTCCCGCAAGAAGAAAGGGCCGATTACGACAAAGTAAAGGAAAGGCTGCTCCGGATGTTCCGTCTGACTGCTGACGGGTACCGGACGCGTTTCAGAAACTCGATGCCAACAAGTAGTGTTAGGCCCGCCGGTGTGATGTGGTCAGCATCACGCCGGCCGCCTTAACCTTCCCAGAGTTGCTCTGGTACCCAGTTAACACTGGGTCGACCCTGCCGGGTTGTGTGCGGTACATCTCACATACCTTGTGTAAAAAACGTAAAAAACCCTTGGCCTTTGTATACATGGTGTCTACAGCATAGAGCATAGCATAAATACAAACAAGAAAATATTACAATAAATGAAACGCGTACTGATATAACCAACAGATCCATGCACATGGTCGATGTTTGAAAGGGGCGTGCTAGAAAGAAAAGTATGAAACATTATAAATTTTTTAAAAATTGCACATATAGGGTTAGTAGCAAGTAAGAAAGGATGTTTATAGAAGTAAATACACAAATGAAATGTAAAACAGCAATTAATGAAATATAACATATATAAACTAAGTAAAGAATGAAATTGGGATGAGATAAACTAAGCGTTACTAGACTAAGGATAATAACCTGCTGAATTTCCTCTGATGTATAATTGTGACGTGTACTGGAATAGAGCCTACAGTAATCTGACAGCTTATTGCAACCTTACAGCTGCTCCTTGATTTGCTAGCTAAACATGCATTTTACCAACTGTCGATTTCTGCAACGTACCATTTTGTCCCCGCCTCTTTTCTTTAAACACGGGCTAACACAGTGTTTATAATTTTAGTGACCTGTCAGTCATAACAGGAAGCAAATCAGGCTTGTTTACTTCGTTCTACTCACGCGAGCTCATCTGTCAATCATAATACCTGATAGACAGACAGCACGTCAGAGAGCGACGGCAAGACCCTTTGTAGTTTTACTCAGTAAAGTCTAGAACTCCCCTGTGTTCTTTGATCTCGAGATGCGGCCATTCTGAAGAGAAACCCGCTAGCAGAACTAAGTCTTTGATGTCGGTCAACAACGTCAGACGAGAGACTCTGGTAGTCTGAATCGTATGCCTTTCATCTGGGGCTCTAGCTTCTGAATCTTCGTCACACACACAGGAGCGCGAAATTAACACCATTAGAGATCAGAGAAATCTAATGATATATATACTGCTGTTTTCTTAACACTGCCATCAGAAGTCAGTCAGAATTTGAATAGTCTAGCGCGCAGTCCGAGAACCATTTTTCTTGTTGGAGGTTTTATAAGTGATCCGTGGAGATTTTTGTTCTGAATTTTCTGGTAAGAGGAAAATAGAGCTAAGGATTTTAAAGTGGTGATAGCATTTAAACACTTACACTTCTCCTAGATTTGTTCTCGCTAGTAAGACCTATTAGGTCACAGCAGAAATGAGAAACTATAGATTACACATTCTAGGGATAAGCGAGAGCAGATGGACAGGGGCAGAAAAAAATAAAACAGCAACAGGAGAAACAGTACTTTAATCTGGAAGAGAGGATGGACAGCACAATGAATGTGTAGCCATTATTCTGCAGAAATGAATAGCAAGGACTTTACTGGAAGGGAAACCCATCAACAACAGACTGAAAAGAATAAGATTGAGAGGGAGATTCATTAAAAATAATACAATGCTACGCACCAACGAATGACAGCGATGATGAGGTCAAGAATGAATTCTATCAACAACTGCAGAAAAAAATGGAAGTCACACCTAGATATGATCTTATCGTAGTAATGGGAGACCTCAATGCGAAAGTTGGAACACACAATACATATAATGAAAGAGCAATGGAGAAATGCGGCAGCGGGAAAGCAAACGAAAATGGGGATAAATTTAATAAGTTTCTGTAGCATTAACAACATGGTCATTGGAAGAACACTTTTCCCACACAAAGAATTTCACAAATTAACATGGGAATCACCAAATGGCCGGGACAGAAACCAGATAGACCACATTATGATTAACGGTAGATGGAGACATGCACTACAAGATGTGAAGGTAAGAAGAGGTGCGGATGTGGGATTTTTGCTACTACTAAATCACCATTTAGGAGTAGCAAAACTGAAAGTGAAACTAAGAACGGCTGGACCAACTGTAACTACACAGAAAAAGTTTGACATCAGCAAATTGAAGGACTCTCTTACCAGAAAAGCTTTTGCGGCTGATATAAAGAAGCGATATCAATTTGCCAAAATAAAAGACATTGATTGATGATATAGAACAGAAATTCAACACCATTTCAACAATATATAAGGAAAGCAGCAAATCATGCTTGGGATTCCAGGAAAGCAAGAAGCAAGACTGGATAACACCAGAAACATTAAACACCATAACGATGAGAAAGGAAATGAAAAGAAAGAAAACAGAAGCGAAGTCCCCCAGGTTAAAGCAACTATATAGCGAAAAGTACAGTCAACTGGATAGGGAAGTTAAACGCCAAACCCGAGCCAACAAAAGGAATTTCCTGGACGATTTTGCTAGACAGGCAGAAGAGGCAGCACTGAGAAATGAACAAAGCACAGAATACAAAATAACTAAATTCATCAGCGGAAAACGAGGTCCAAACAATAGTAAAGGAAAGAAATCTCATCACGACAGCAGAGGGACAGGAAACAAGATGGGCCGAGCATTTCAGAGAAACTCTGAACAAGGAACCACCAGAGACACAATTGAATGTTCCTGAGGCTGAAAATGATCTAGATGTTAATACAGACATTCCACGAAAAGAAGAAATCATCACATCAATCAAAGGGTTAAAGAATGGAAAAGCTCCTGGCCATGATAACTTAAATGCAGAGCTATTTAAGACAGACCCTGAGCTAGCAGCAGAACTATTAGAACCCCTATTTGCACAAGTCTAGAAAACAGGGACAACACCAACGGAGTGGAACAAAGGAATAATTGTCAAATTGCCCAAGAAGGGAGATCTTGCAGACTGCAATAATTGGAGAATAATAACTCTTCTCTCAGTTCCCAGCAAAATACTAGGCAAGATAATTATAAAGAGAATTTCAAAAGCAGTAGACCACAAACTGAGGAAAGAACAAGCATGATTTAGAAAGAACAAAAGTTGTGTAGATCATATATTTACCCTCAGGAACATTATAGAGCAGTGCTCAGAATGGCAAAGACAGCTGTACATTAATTTCGTTGAATTTGAAAAGGCTTTTGACAGTATACATAGGGGCAGTTTATGGAAAATACTGAGGGCTTATGGAATTCCAAGCTGCATAGTGTCAATCATAAAAAGTCTCTATGCCAACTTTACGTGTAGCGTTGGGCAGAGCATCCTAACCTTTGAGGTGAAGACAGGAGTACGACAGGGATGCCCCTTATCAACCACTCTATTTTTAACAGTCATAGACTGGGTGATGCGTCAGACAACAGAGGGCAGTCCAAGAGGAATAAGATGAACTACATTTTCTACATTGGAAGATCTGGAATATACAGATGGCATTGCACTACTAGCACATTCACATCAACACATCCAGGAAAAAAACGGATAGACTTAATAAGTATAGCCAGCAGGTGGGCTTGAACATCAATCTAAAGAAGACAGAGGTCATGACGCTCAATGTGAGCAACTCTGAGCCCATATCAGTAAGGAATCAGCAACTGGAACAGACAGATACCTTCACATACCTAGGATGCATAGTAACACCAGACGGCGGAGCAAGCAAAGGCATCAACAACAGAATGAACAAAGCAAGAACATGCTTTTTTAGTCTAAACAACATCTGGAAATCCTCTCAGTACAGCAAAAAATTAAGATTATATCAGAGCTGTGTGCTTTCTGTGCTTCTCTATGGTGCGGAATGCTGGATAGTTATAGAGAAGGACATGTCGAAATTGTCCTCTTATCACACAACATGCCTAAAAAAAATCTCCGAATCTTTTGGCCGAATACCATCACCAACCAAGATCTGCTTACTCGGAGCAAGCAAGAGGACATGAACACCATCATAGATGGCAGACGCTGGAGCTGGGTTGGCCATGTCCTCAGAAGAGACCCCGATGCCATCACAAGAACAGCAATGCTATGGAGCCCTGAAGGAAAACGAAAGAGAGGCCAACCTAAAACAACTTGGCGGAGGACTGTGGACGCTGAGATGTAAAGAATGAACCAGAGTTGGGGCAGTGTACGAAGGATGGCCACCGACCGAGAGAAGTGGAATCAATTTGTTGTTGCCCTACAAGACGCCACCAGGCGTGATGGCCACTAACTGCTTTGACGGTCGTCAGCTAAGGATCAAAGAAGAAGAAGAAAGAAGACCTATTAAATAAAATAACGCGTAGCGATTCTCATACCAGATATTCAATTGAAAAGTTAGTCCACCACCCGACCGCTTACTCACTGAGACGAGACGGTAATTATGTTTACAGTGTAGACGGACGCGACACTTACACTCCCCCAGGAGAGAGAGAGAGAGATAAACTCGACTGTTAAGCAGACCGGACCTTATAGGCATTAGGCGACTGATAGCGGGAGTATAGAATACATGTTTATATTTCATTTGTAATTTGTTATTATATCGTCTATTATCTTTAAATGCCATACGACAAACGAACAGACACCGACAATTTAATAGCTATTTAATGACAGGCGATTATTGTTGTAGGTGGTGCGTATGAAAAATTAAATAATAATTAACACCGTACGCTGACCGCCTGCCGCGAGCAGGTGCGGGTGAGTTATCATAAACTCGGTCCGACCCAGATTAGCGGCTAGCAACGTCTGCGAGCGTGTAGGCGTAGGGAAACACATTGTGTCTTTTGAATTTAGTCAGGACAGACAGAGAGGATGAGAGATCGTCTTGTCCCCATCGGTATATATAGAGATATCTACATAGAATGGTAGCATTTTTTCCAACAAACGTTCTCTTACATTTTCGCAGACCTGATCTCAAGAGCGACCAGCGGTCTTTTACTTTTCTTTTTCGTTATCCATTTCATTTATAAGCGTACTCGCCGATGATATTGGATGACAATAAATATAAATACTGGACTTACAAAATCCAAATTACCATTTTTACCAGCCCACAGTGATGTGTACATGTAACATTATTATTGTTCCCGGACTCCTGACAGTCGTATTCAAGTGGATTATATATACAGATCTTTATACACTGTGCAGAATCGGCGCTCTGACACAGAGTTGGCCGATAGAAGAACCATCATCATTATTTTTTAACATTTTTTTAGCAACCAGATTCATCCCAATACTGGAAATATTCCCTCTCTAAAGGGTAAACCTCAAAGGTTCTCACATTTCCAACTATTGGTAGGAACATCTATATCCAGATAGAAGCACCATATTCGGCGTTCTCCTCACTAGATTTTTGGGATGAACTGGGACCAATTTGGATTGTCGACAGCTGGGGGGGACAGTGTAATCATAGTGAAATAGGAATTATGTTCATGGAATAATTCTAATACCACAGACCTACTATAGGAGCCAATTAGGTAAGAGTGTGAGAAGTGGCCATTGTGCGAGAGAGTGTGTGATGATTTTCTTGTTTTGCTGGGAAATATCCATACATCTGATTGTCTAAATTGTGTTTACTTTACTTGGTCTTATAGTGTACCAATATTGTTTTATTCTGTAACCTAGTGCTAACCTTCAACCTTTGGGGTTAATAATTTTGGGTTTTTTCTCTCCATACGGGAAAGGCGCAGCTCTCTTCTTTATTTCCTATGTATGTAAATGATTTCTTGATATCTTTTAGATAATATGTCTTGTCAAGTTCAGTGATAATAAACTACAAAGAAACTTAACTTTGTGTGTTGGTCAGACCCGAACCCATTTATCCTTAGTTTTTCACGTTTGTGTGTCATTGTTGTCACATATTGTTGTGTGTGTGTAGAGTAACCAGTTCTTTAATTAGACAGGGAGGCAAAGACTGTCCTATAATAAAGCATAGTTCTACGGATAGGCTGGATGAGAGAGACCTACTCACTCCAGAGACATATCTTTCCCTCAACCTACCACCTGGGAAATCTATTTTCTATACATTCTCGTGTATCTGTCAACCTTTACTCAGACTGGGCCCAATAAACTAATTAACTTACCCTACGACAATAATCATACTATATTATGTACAGACAGTCTATGTAGAAGTCGTTTCCAGAGTGGAGCTATCTCAACTATGTGCAATTACTTCTGAATATATCACGCGTATAACAGTTGATAGAACTTGCTAGGAATAATGTCCATAAATGATTTGAACTCCTAGCGAAGACGGACTGTTGACAGTTGCCTCATGTAAATGATTGCTGTCTGGTCTTGAAGATAATACTGACTTGACTTGACGACTGCCATAAGCATACAATGCTACTTTTATGACCTGAATTCTTCACGAAATGATCTTCATGAAGTAGACTTTGTGCAAGGAACTTCTGAGTTATTGAACTTGATTCAGAAAATAAGCCTCTAGTAAAAAAAATTGGCTTTGGGCAATTAAGCTTTTGAGAAATTGAATTTGGATAAAACATCTAATAAAAATACTGGCACCCCTGACGTGTACACTCGTGATTTGTTTCTTTTTAACTTTATGTCTTATGTGTGCATTCTACTATCCGGACATATGCTTTCTAGCTTCTTTCTGATGTGACGTCATATACTAAATGTGTAGACTCAGGTTGCTGCAGGACTGAAGACACAAACAAGAGAAGAGCCACTGGGGCAAGAGATGAGATGTAGACGCTGGCGATGGATTGGACACATGATATTATTAAAAGGCAGCCCTTGTTTAGAGAAGTAACTTTGAGGCAAACGTGAAAGAAATGAGGAAGAAAGACCTTGAGCTGATGGCACAGGAGAGGAAGACTGGCCACATGTTTGTAGAATTTATGTGCTCCTTTGGGACCTGAAGGATGATGCAAGTTCATTTCCAGCAGGCCAGTAGAGATGACAACCGGTTGGAGTTCCATGCTTCCTTTCATTAGTCACATTACATTTGTGTTAACCATTTAGAGATATCAGATGTCCAGTTACTACTTGTTTATGTTTGTGTGATTTTGAATATGTCAGCTTTCACTGAGGATAGCAGGTGCTAACGAGGTCTCAGATTCATCATAAATTGTCTGGTAGTGTAGGACATTTGTGGGTGAAGGAGTATGTGTATTCAATGATGTCCTTATAATATGTGCTTATAGAAATAACCAACAGAAACAGAATTCAGTGGACTGACAAATAAATTCACGATCTTGATTTTGTGGATGATCTGGCTCTTCTGTTCCATAACCGTAACCAGTTACAAGCTGAAATGAAAATATGAGTGGACGCAACAAGCAGGTCAAAATATACACAGGGAAAAGAAAAAAAAAAGGAGAATTAATGCAAGGATTGATAACAAAGTTGCACTTACATGATTTAGAATCACACATACATCATTGTCAGCATTACTGGGCATAGTTGGAGGCACAAAGAGTGATATCAAAGTAAGAAGACAAAGAAAGGCAACAGGAGCTTGCAGTGGGAAATATATGGAAATCAAGAAAACAATCAAGTCCAACAACAAAAAATATAATAAAATAAAATAAAAAAAATAACAACCTTCAGCTGAAATGTTACGTCAGTTCTATTGTATAGCTATCAAACGTAGAGTACAGTACAAATAACACCCAAGAAGTTATAGACTTTCATAAAACGGTGTTTGTATATAACAGAAGGATTGAGATGGAATGACAAGATGACTAATGTGAAACTAATGACAAGTTCAGTGAATAAAGAAATGAATAGAAGACGCTGGGGATGGATTTGACACACAGTGAACAAACCCGTTGACAGCAATACACGGTAATCCTTGGTCTGGAATTCTCAGGGTACGAGACGTAGAGGCAGATCTAAGAATACACGGAGAAGAGAACTGGAGACAGAAGTGAAAATGTTGAGGAGGCCATAAAAAGACAATGAGCGGATGGAACGTCGCAGGGGGATTTGGCCATGTGTTGACTGAAGGCCTATACTCCTTGGGAAGTGTCACGGAGTGTTCGAAGGTTTCGTCTAGATTATTTTAAAATTCCTTACTTTTCTATTACTTCACATTTTGTCTGTTTTCTCAACGAAATATTTGCACCTGCGGTCTGTTCTATTGCTGTTTTTCAATTCTTTACTAATAGTTCTGCCATACGATCCGAATGCTATCTTCTCCTACAAAAAAAAACTAAAAGTTATTACAGTAATTTCCTATTATTCGTACCTTTTTGCTCCGCAGTGAATATGTGTAGTTATGTCCAGTTTCGTAGGAGTTAGGGTTAGGTTTAGGGTTAGTATTAGGGTTAGGATTAGGGTTAACACTAACCATAACCCAAACCCTAATCCTAACCCTAAACCTAACCCTAATCCTAACCCTAATCATAACCCTAAACCTAACCCTAACTGCTACGAAAGAACACTTAACTACACATATCCACTGCGGAGCAAAAAGGTACGAGTAATAGGAAATTACCGTTATTTCTTTAGGGACGTCAATACTTTTTATTCGCTTGGTCGAAACCACAGTGGTTCCCAGAGGATTATATTTCTGTGTCCAGTGGTCAACTGAAGACCGCCACGATAAATCTTTTTACGTGTTTAAGCAAGAGACGGGAAATAATTAACTCTGGACGTGGGAACGAAATTGTCTTAACTTCATGCGAACAAATGCTGAGTTTTAAAATCACTTGCTGATAACCGTTGGAAGAGAACGCACGCTTATAGAAGAGAAGCCTCAAGCTACCTCATATCTACAGTATATGTGATTTGAGAGTAGAGCTACTCAATATTTATTTCCTTAAGCTGTGGATATTAGTCCTGAGCGGTAAGCAAACTCTCAGTATTTGCTTAATTAGCTAACTCTAATATCAAGAGATTAGTTAATGGATGTAAAGTGTGAAATACTTAATATTGTGGTTTTATTTCTTTACATTAGATTGATAGCTATTTTGCATTTATGTATTATGAATGTTATTGATGCATTATAATGAAGTAAAACAGTACAATGGGAAAAAAAGGAAAAAAAACATAAATAGTAATACGTCTTACAAGGAGAAAGGACAAGAAAAACCTACGTTGCGGCCACAAGGCCTTCGTCAGGGACAGACAAACAAGAGACAAGAGGGAAAGAAATATAATGAAGTAAGTACTGGCTGATATCTGAAAGTATTACATTCTAATGATTTTGGGAATGTGATGAAGAAAGCTGTTGTGAACGAGAGAAGAACCATGTTGTTCAATGGACGAGTGAAGGAAATATCATTCCTCCAATGCAGTCACGCATGGACGCACACGGCCAGGCGTCTGCTTGTAACAAAGGTTGACCTGACTGACCCGACCAGTGTGAGACTACTGCTAGACAGGAATTTGTAAACAAATGGACAATCGCCTTTACGGAAAAGACTGACATTACGGTTCAGATAAATATATTATTAGGCACCATTCTGAGACGAAATGTCCAGAGTGGCTGTAGGTAATATATCTGTTTAAAAAAACAGAAGATTGATTACCTGTATTATCTTGCACAGCGCAGTTGCAGAATCCTAGCCAGTTTCTGAATTTTGATTGCTGTAAATTGTTGCGAGTAAACGGCCTAGCTGCTCTATGCTACAGAGAGAACTAGTGCTTACGTCTCAAACCCTTTACCGGTGATCAGAAGTCAGCAACCCTGAGCAGTCTACAGCATATAAGCATTCAACACCTCGTCAGCACCTGAACATCATAACTCAACTTCACAACCAGGTTAACAAAAAGCCTAGTCATCTCTTGGACTGTAGCACCACTGAAGCAAACTATCCAGTTGGTAATTCCTACCTACTGAGATGCCCAGGAGAAGTCCAAGCAGATAAGTCTACTTAAAACCCAGGCCAAAGTCAGAATTCACTTTTCACAAGAAACAGCCATAGGAATAAACTCTCGTCAGTGAGGAAAATAGCCTCTTATTCTTATCTGAACCAAAGACACTGACAGTATTTTGAATCCTTGAATAAGTAATATCATAACTGTCTTTTTTTTAATTTCCTAGTATTTCTTTTTTCAAAGTACATGACAACATTGATTTTATTTTCCACTGTAATTAAAGTAATTATGAACATTCTGTAACTCACCATCAATCTGAGTTTGACTTAGTAGATTGTATGTTCTGTTCAGAAAAACATACTCAACCCTCCTTGTATTACTTGTTACTACTAGTTCATCTTCAAAAAGATTTGAGTAAGAAAGAGTTAGTCGTCGCCAGAAAAATACAAGAGTTGGTAGTCTAAAAGGTGAGAGAATCACTGACATCAACCTGTGCCCTTCTGTTAACTCTTTCCCTCAACACTAGCTCACATCTGTGAAAACTAGTGTTTAAAGGTCTATGTGCTTCCTAAACATCTTCCTTACTTACATACATCTCTAAAATTAATTTCTCCGACAATTGGAGTGTTCGATCATCATTTGCGACAGGAAGCTAATGGGTTTTGATTGATTGATGTGCTTACAGTATGCTGTTTAAACATAAGCAAACTTTGTCGGTATAATCTTCCATGCGTTTTGAAAATATAGTTTTATTTCCAATAGAAAATGTACATATACCAGCTAGGATAGAAGTTCCACATTTTCACTGAAAGAAAACCTTTCACTTGACGTGTGCCCGGGGGAAATAATTTATAGAATTTGAGATCTTTGCTAAAATTACCAAGATTTTCTATTATCATTGTTCCGGGATCTGCGCTGGTGTAAAGGTTACCACATTGCGCTGGCGATCAGGTGTTCAAGGTTCAAGCCCGGGCGTGGGCATTTGAAGACGTGTCATCGACCGGTATTTTGACAGAATAGCTTGGACGGCTCCCGAGATAAAACCTTTGTGGATGGGAAGGAGCGAAGCTCCTGACAGGGTTAGAAGGAAAGTCCACAGCCTCCCTATACTAGGAATGACATGTCATTGGGCCGAAGGGCTGAAAGCTCAAGTGCCACTTGTTTAAAAAAAAAAAATTATCATTGTTCCGATAATATTGGCCATTCTGTAATATTACGTTTTTCATTCGCCTTCTTCGACTTGTGTAATTATCTTTCTTCTTTTTCCCTGGGATTTATCGTTTCAATCAGGTTGAGGTGGACTTTTACATGACAAGTTTCCATGTCAAAGATTGTACGGTGCTACAATGACTAACATCTCGCTGACAGGCTCTCTATGTTCAACTCTCTACTAGATAGTAGAATACAGAGACTTCATGGCAGTCTACCCACAATCTTGTTATGGTCTAGCAGTCGTGAAGGTCTACACACAAATAAGTTATGGAATGGCAGGAGGAGAAGTCTGCCCACAATCTTGTTATGGTCTAGCAGTCGTGAAAGTCTACCCACAATCTTATTATGGTCTAGAGGTCATGGAAATGTATCCACAATCTTGTTATGGTTTAGCAGTCGAGGAAGTTTATACACAATCTTATTATGCTGTAGCAGTCGTAGAAGTGTATCCACAATCTTATTACGGTTTAGCAGTAGTGGAAGTATGTCAACAATCTTATTGTGGTTTAGCAGTCGTGCAAGTCTATGTACAATCTTGTTATGGTTTAGCAGTCATGGATGTCTGTCAACAATCTTGTTATGATTTAACAGTCGTGGAAGTCTATCTACAATCTTATTATGGTTTAGCAGCCGTGAATTATACATGCAATATAGTAATGGTTTAACAGTCGTGAAAGTCAGTCTACTTTGTTATAGTTTAGCAGTCATGGATGTTTGTCTACAATCTAGTAATGGATTAGCCATCATGGATGTCTGCCTACAATCTTGCTATGGTTTAGCAGTGGTGGAAGTCTACCTACAATCTTGTTGTAGTTTAGCAGTCACCGTTGTCTGTCTACAATCTATTTATAGTTTAACAGTCGTGGAAGTCTAGTCTACAATCTTGTTATAGTTTAGCAATCATGGATGTCTGTCTACAATCGTGTTATGGTTTAGAAGTCGTGAAAGCTTACCCATAATATTATGGTCGTGGTTTTCTACCCACAATCTTGTTATGGTCTAGCAGTCGTGGAAGTCTGCCCACAATCTTATTATGATCTGGCAGTCGTAGAAGTCTACCTATAATCTTATTATGGTGTAGCAGTTGTGAACGTCTACTCACAATCTTAGTATGGTCTGGCAGTCGTAGAGGTCTACACACAATCGTATAATGGTCTAGCTGTCCTGGAAATATAACAACAATCCTATTATGGCATAGAGGTCATGGATGTCAACCCACAAACTCATTATAGTCTAGCGGTTGTGGAAGTATACCCACAAACTATTATGATCTAGAAGTCGTTGACGTGTAACCTACAATCTTATTGTCGTCAAGCAGTCGTGGATGTCAAAGCAATATCTCATTATGTCTAGCGGTTGTGGAAGTATACCCACAATCTTGTGGTAGTGAAGTAGTTGTAGAGTTTGGCTTACAATCTTTCCAGGGTTTATCATGGGTAGAAGTTTGTTCTTAAAGCTCTTTTCATCCAGCAGACCTACTTACAATCTTATCGAGCAGTGATGGGGGTCTACCCACATGTTTATCAGAGTTCAGCTGTTGTGGAGGTCTACACATACGCTTATCAGAGTCTTTAGCCATGATGCAGGTCTACTTGCAAGCTTATTAGAGTTTACGACTATGATGCTGTAATCATATTTAAGCTTATCAGAGCTTATAACCATGAAGCTGGTCTACTCATAAGATTTTCAGAGTTTATAACTATAATGCAGGTCTACACATAAGCTTGTCAGAATCTATAGCTATAATGCAGGTCTACTCACAAGCTTATCAGTCTAGTATTGGTGGTGGTCTAAACAAAAACTTGTCGGAACCCAAGATTGGTCAAGATCTATAAATAACCTTGTATCAGTAGAGTCGTGGGGTTGCCAGATGAGAATTGTGAAAAAAGCCAAACACCTTCGCACAAAAAAAGCCCAAAAAGCCAAACACTTTTTAAAAAGCCAAAAAAAAAACCAAAAGCTTTCAAATAAAGCCAAACTATTTATATTGATTATTCATTCTTACGTGGGCGTCTGTGGCCTAATGGATATGAACGCAGTTTCATAATCCAGATATACCAGGTTCGAAACCTGCTGCAGGGGGTTTGGTAGCAGATCGCTTTGTGTGGATTTTTAACAATGGTATAAGCGCCGTACCGTTCAGAAAGCAATGGCAAACTACTGAATGAAAAAAATTGCCTGGATAAATCACAAACAGCCAATAAAAGCTGGGGTTGATTGCTACCTCCTGTAAAGGATAAGCAACTAACTTTATTCATTCTTACATTACAAAAAAAGCTCACGATCGAGGTCATCAATGACATCCTCGCAGGAACCTTCGCCATATACTTTGTCAGAAGTATAGTGTTCTTACATTTTTGACGACAGGGTAAAGTCCTTACACAATTTATAGGAAAACAACAGTTAGGCTCTGGTTTTTACGATAGCGTCAAGCAGATGCAGCTTCATTCTGCTTCTTGCTTTTATCTCAACTGATGATACACGAGAGAATATCCTCTCAACTACAGCATTACTTACTGGGGTTATTACACACGAAAGGGCACATGCGACGAGCTCTTTAAATGCCTTACGTTGCAGTACACCAATCCAAAACAGTTCACTTTCTGTGAAGAGTCGCTCTTTCGTAAATTGTGGTTCTTCTCTCCAATCAATAAGTTATTTTTCTGTATTGCTCTTCTAATGTGGTGATGTTGTATTCTGCAATGTGTATATAAGGTAACTCTGAAAATGGGGCATTAAAGCCTTGTTCAAAATTATTACAGTGTTCTTGTTTTGACAGGCCTTGAGCAGTGTCACATAATGGATTGGGGCGACCCCTTCTTCTTCCTAATCTCTGTTTCACTTCGGCAGTAACCGGTACATTTTTGGTACGGATTTTATTGCGTGCTTTCAATTGTCGCACTTTCTTCCTTCCTTTCTCTGCTAAGTAGCAGATATTCGATATTGTGTCTTGTCTGTTTATCTGACACTTCTGGTGGATGATTATACTAAACATTTGCAGGAGCGGCTGAGAGAACATTATCGACAACCACGTTGGTTAATTGAAGGCGCGGCCGATATAAGTGCACAGATTAACACATACATCACGCAGCGCAATCTGCTTAATCACTGATAAGGCATGGGTGCGTCTCCACCAAGGTTGTAAAGAGACGGATGTTGTGTATGCTCAAGCAACAGATAAGACATTACTTTAGCGAAAGTAATAATTTGTTACATCTGACATACGTTGTCGTATGAGGTCAACGACGTGTTCCTGAGTCGGTACACAGGGCAATCGGATGTTTACTGCCCATTTTCAGATAAGTAATGTTTGAAATTTTGCACTAGATGAGTCATGCAAAATATTCAAATCAGATTGACTCATAATCTAAGCTTCACAACAGCGAATGCGTCAGGGAATATACCTGTCACACACACACACACACACACACATATATATATATATATATATATATATATATATATATATATATATATATATATATATATATATATATATATATATATATATAGTGCAGCAGTGACCGTCCACTTTGCCCCCCCCCCATCTAAGGTTTATATTCTTTGCTACGCGAAAGCCATGAAATCCACTGACTGTAGACTCACCTTTGAAGCCACGCCTATTTGTCTGTTGACATGTGCTGCCAAGGTTTACCTTCGTTCGGACAGGCAAAATAACAGTCAACCAGAGCCCTGATTCACTATCGCAATTATCACGCGAGCTGTTTAGCAATTAAGCATGGTTGAACAGACCGGAGGGCGCAGCTGGTGTAATCGTTCTCTGATCAGGGAAAAAGCGAGCAGAAGGTCTGCCGCTAACGGTTCGTTTGTCTGAAGAATCAAGGGCGATAAGACTAACTCGTACCTCTGATGGTTACATTTGACAGGAGGAATTAAGCGAACGCAAAAGGGGCGATAACCACATTTACCGACCACATCCGTTTGTTCGTGTTCCCAGGGGACGCAATTAGCTACAGAGAGAGGCAAGCCAGATGTTGTCGGTCGGCAAAGGTGCGCAGAAAACCTTTAATTCGGGAATCGAACCGTAGATTTGCCCTGAGGTGCGAATTTTAGCACTAAGGAGTGAAAGAACAGCATTTATGGATATATACCTCGTCTCCCCAAAGTCATTATCTAGTCGCTTCAGGATTTTTGAGATATCTAGCTCGTTATACTAAAGCCATTGTATAAAGTGGATTTTAGATTTCGTGGAGATTGGTTCATATTTCTGATTTGCGGTAAAATATATATTAGCATTCAAGTGATTCTGTGTGTTAAATTCATCATTATAATTCATTGGGATTTCTCTAAGTACAAAATACTAGCGTAATTAAATAACGCATAGCTAAATTTTTCCAGTGTAATGTAGATTTAAATTACTCGCTATCACCCAGAAAGAGATGTTTAGTTGACTAATAGATACCCTAGGTGACTGACTGTTGACGGAATGTAAACTTACTCCTAATCCATTATGTGTGACTGTGTAAGTGACTAGTGTAATAGCATGTAGCGAAACAAATAGCTAGTAATGACAAGCGATATTTGTAAAGTAGTCATAATAAAATTATCACTGATATTGTGCGCTGAGAGTTTACCGAGGCTGGAAGGGAAAAAAGGCACATACCTTAAAATCCAAACCCTTAACCGGTGAGCGCAGCGTGATAAGATAGGCTAAAACCTGTTTGCTTTTAATTTAATTAAATGAAGGAGTGGATAACAGATCTTAACTTTGCGTGTGAATAGGATAGGTTATTGATAATGTGATTATATGTTTTGTTTCTCCCTAATTTTAGCACGGATCGCAAAACAGCTACGAGCGGTCGATTAGCACCAGTAAACAATTATTATTATTCGGGTCAGTGATGTTGTCCTGTTCGGTCCTCTTGTTGTTGTAGCAAAGTTAATTTGCTGGAGAGGTTATGATGGTAACAGATAAGAATGATAGAGTTAGATGTGTTAACCGTGTGAGGTCAAGTTATGTAAGACCTTGAGTCTAGTGATTGAAGAAGATGAATTCTCAAGGGACCTAACGCTACCTCTCAAGATCTCACACGGTGCTGTAAATTACTTCTAATGTATGGTGTTTGATGTGGCTAGTGTCTAGGGGATGTAATGAAATGATGGTACATCAAAACAACACAGTATAACTCTCTAATAGAATCTTAATAACTCTGTTGTTTAGTTTTCAAATTGGAAATACTTTTTTTGTACAATTTATTGTGCCTGTCCTGCAATCTCTTTTGGACAGGTCTTTTAAAACTGAAGAAAATGTATGTTACACTGAAAAGTGAACTGAAAATAAGGATTCTTGGTCCAACAATAATACTATTAATATTAAAATGTTCCGTAAGGTGTTTCACAGCCTGTTAAGTAATAAGTAATAATGTGAGTCAGTTATTGGAGAGACTGTTAATGTCATCATTTCCCCGAGAGTTTCTGTTAATGGGTAGGGAAACAGTTTTCTCCAGATAAAGTGTCACTTTTCCCAGATTGTGGCACATAACCTGAAATTTCCTTCGTGAAGATTCAATCGTTGATATGGCTCTGTAAAGCTCTGTCAGAGCTCCACTTGACAATTATTATACAGAATACGCTGTACTGGAGACGTTACTGTCTTCACTCGTACTTCAGCTTTCCTGTCACCGGCTGGTAACAGGAAATAAAACCATGCAACATAAAAGACACCCTGGCCTTTTCATATCTGTTATATTTTTCCCTCAACTCTCTACATGACATGATGGGGTTCAGCCTCGTGTGCATTACAAGTGCACCAGCCCCTAAGTTTTTTTGAACTCACATCATATTGTGACCACACTGTTACACATAAGAATTTTACTATGTTATCTGTGTAATCAATTTTTCTAGTGCAAGGTATATAACTCTTGGAATTGGAGTTACTTTTTACTTTAGGTGGTTACCTGTTCTTATGCCCTTCGGTTGCCGGTATTATTGTGGGTTGACCGATGTTGGGTCATGTCCATTTATGGAGCGCTCAGGCCCACTTTTCTTGTAAACGTTTGCAACCTGCGTCGATAGTTAGTTCCTATCCTTATAAGGCTCGATTTTAAGTGTCGTTCTTAGAATGTGCCCATAGCTTCGACGTTGTGTGAATTGTATTCAAATCGAACGGTTCTGCGCATGTCTGTTTTTTGGTTGTGGGTTTTGTACCAGCTTCCGCCCGGGAGTGTCACAGATTCTGTCGAGAGAGATAGACGCGTTTTCAGCGTCTATCATGATCATATTGTTCGGAAATGGAAGTCCTCTATAGTGTTCATCTCAGATGATATTCCTTTTGTGATTCTAAGCGCCTGGAGGCGAGTGAGTTGTGTATTTATTCTTGAAGAGAAGGTAATTGCTCCACATTGATTATCATTGTTGCTAACTTTCATGATTGACATTTTGTGCCTAGTTGTCAACTTTCCCTGGGCGGGAAAGAGTCGACGTTATGAGAAGTTTTTCAACTCACGAATCACCATGTTGTTATGCATCGGGTTGATGCAGGTCCTAAAGGCTATCTGCTTGTTGGACTTTACTGTTCTGGCGGTTCCACGTCAGTTTAGGTTTGATACCGTTGTTATTAAAGGAAATCAGAGGACATTACTTGATACTCCAGAAGTCGTGCCTGTCTTGCTGGAGGTCAGAGAAGGAGAAGGAATTTAATCTCCTGCATTTATACATTTATAAAGATATCGACTGTTATAGAAAAGGATGATGGTTTCCACACCTGAATACATTTACAGTCGATTATGATGCATTGAAGCCCATGATTTGATTCACCATTATTATGCTGTCTGCTGTCAAATGTTGTGCTGACTATGTCGATATAATGAAGACTGTTCTACATGTTAATGTCTACACATCTTGTCATTGTGACGTCCAAATAAATGATGGAAACGTCACTAGCAGTTATAATCTTCATTGACTTTCTACGTCGTGAGTTTATGTGACGTCCTGTGTGGACTCTACCTTTACTGCTACCTGTTTGACTTCACATCTACATCAAATACACAAACCAGACCAAAGACACCATACTTCTCCGCCTTCATCATCTCTGGTGTCTAGGGGTGATACTCTACAATTCAAGTGCCAGAATTTCTACCTTCTACGCATCTTGAAGAGAGATATATAATGTACACCTTCAACACAAACCTCAGGTCCATATGGCAGATACGCCACTGTCATTTTACATAGTCCTCTTCAACACAATTTAATACGAGTATGTACATCTCTTTATATGCATATAATTTTCTTCTATTACAAAATATAAACGCTCCAGGCAATCAATAGTGTTCAGCGAACACAGAGGCTTGCTATTCTACTTTAGTCTTACAATAATTTTTAATTACAACAATTCAATATTCAAACATAAATCAAATATGTATACCCAAACTGTCTCTTTAGGCATGTCATACACTTTCCCACTTTTTGCCTTTGCACATATTACATAATAATATAGATATTCTTCTTACCAGAATTCAATGAAATAAGCACAGGTGCGATGGATGGCACAAATTCAGCTTTGCTGTTGGCTAGACTATGACAAATACTTTTTGTTTTAGTTACAATTTAAAGTCAAACTTCTAGGATCACATCGACCTGCTTCAGGGACAGCTTTCTACAAAATGGCAAAAACCTATCTAAGTTTTCCCTAATAAACAATGCGTTGGCCAATAAGATCGGAAGACTAAGCTTTTCAATTTTGAATTTGAAAATAAAGTCAAAATTACATCTCAATTTTTCAAATGTATGTCGGTCACATTTTGGCATTAAAAGTTAAAAATAGACTTGTTTTTTGAATTAACAAGTTCTGCCTCTCATTCACTTCAAGATTTCCACTACCAAAATATATTTAGTTTTAGGCCATCCCATAATTTCTCTCCCCTTGTCTACCCCTCCTCCAACAGAATACATGCTTGCTTGTCTCATTTCCAACAACGCGTGAAAAAAAATTGTCACCGATAGTGAATGCAAAAACAAGCGTTTGTTCGTTCATCTGTCTGAGCATATCTAGTCTTTTGTCAATATCTTCACTTTTAATGGGGCAATCTTGAAAATTGTAACATAATATTAGTCAGGAGATCATATGCTATCCAACTAACTAGGTTTTATGGCCTTATTCCCCTTAATAAAGAATTACATATATTTTCCATGTGAGTTTCAATTCCTAATATTACATAAACACGCCATTTCTCTCCCCGCTTCTGTGTAGTTCAATTTCGAAACAAGTCTGTGACGTCATAAAATGTACCAATTTGCAGACAAAGCGAGGTGTCTGTGTTTATACCAGTCACTCTGCGTGCTTATGGAACGAATAAATATTGGACTTAGTGTCGAATTTTTCCATCTGCAGCTAACAATATCGCCAGCGTTTGCCTACAATTTTGCGTGTTTCAACCATTTGTGTCAAAAGTCTCATTCTAAAAATACACTTGCCTCTCTCCTCCTTTTCCCCCTTTTGGTCTGAAACAAGGCTGATTCCGTCAAAATTGTTACCGATATTTTCAAGGTCACTGGCAAACGATAGTACCCTTACACTACGCCCTGTCTTGCTATAAACAATGCGCTGACTGGCGTGGGGAAAGAAGACGCGTCACAACTTAACTATTTTTATTTCTATACTATCTTACTTTATAATTACAAATAATAATTTTATCGGTGTATCAATGTAATTTTATCACAGTTGTCATACAGAGAGAGTCTAAGCATATGAACAATAATAGCTAATTTTAACTGGACAAACCAATACCCAGATTTTTTCAATCTATTTTTATCAGCCCGCAGTGGCCAAAGATCTAACCATAGCATATTTTTTTTCTGACTATTGACAATTGTGGTTCCCAGTGGATTTATCCCGGAGAATACATTGTTTCACACCAGAGAGAAAAGCCGATAGGAGATACTTTCTACATCGTCCATTTCTTACTAACAGTTTACCAACCATATGTTGTCTTAACTAGTGGAAGTACTGTGTATTGTCTACTGTGACCACTAGGTCGCGGATTATATTTTTGCTACAGGAAATACCTGATGTGACAATATCATATTCAATAAGCATTACCAAAGTAAGCGTTCCCCCTTTGGGAAATTAACAATTAGTGGAAGAACTGGGGCTTATTTTCGGAGAAGCACCACCCTGGATTATGATAGATCTGTCAACTGATGTGTATGTTCAATAAGTTGGTGAGCAACTAATAGGTAAGCGAGATTGAAATGTGGCCACAGATTTTGACAGAGTGAGAGAAAGCGGAGTGAATATTTCTTCTTTTGTATAATCATTGAACTCACTTCTAGTTTTGTTTGCTAATACTGTTATTTTACAGGATAGCTTAACTAGGAACTTTGTTCTTTACTGTATTGTATATTACTATACCCTAGCGTGAATCTTTGACCTTTTGGGGTTCTTAACTTCTGGCGGGATCTTGTCTCAACAGAGGGGAGGGCACTTATTGAGGGTATGTTTTTATTCTAAACTCTGTACCTTTGATTTTATTGATTTATAGATGTTGGATGTTGTAAACAGTTTATATGATAATAAACTTAACAAAACTTAATTACTTGTGTTGGTTAGCTCAGCCCAAACCCATATTCCATTTACCATAGTTTTCACGTTTGTGCGTCTTGTTGTCACATGACGGTGTGTGTGTGTGCATAGTTAAAAGTATATGTTTTGTGTACTGAGAGTAGTGCTGTCTGTGAATAAATTACAGTCGTAAAGATAGGCTGGACTAGAGTATCTTCTCAATCCAGTGACAGATTCTACCCTTAAACTATTCACTCGTGAACTCTATTTCTCATACTTAATTCTCACTGAGTCACCACTTTTCCCAGTCTATCCAGAAGGACCAAATCTATATCTATTACCTATCAAAATTTACGACAATAACCTGACGCTTCAGTCAGTCAAAACTATTGTGAAGATTGCTTGCCAAGACACCAAACCTTGCCAGAGTGAAGCATAGAATTCAGAATTCCATTATATCAGACCGGACACCTTTTATTTGAGTATTTATCAGGACTTATAAAAAACAGTCCAGGAAATCTCTATCAATTTTAATCAGGAAAGCCGCTGTCTGAGGAAACTGAAGGAAACACACACAGTCAGAGAGGGAGTTTATTAAATTAACGACAATCTAGACGCGTGTAAGAGGCCGATTCAAGTCTCTTCTATTCATCTGAGCAAAAAAGGCTGTGAGCCAGGATTGACGTAAGTTGTGATTTTACATTTTATATTTCATTACTAACATGTGAATTAACATATATATGTATATTGCCATGTGAATTTTAATATGTGAAAATTGCTAGTGGATATCCCAGTCATTTGAGGCTGGCACCCTTAGCGTATAGAATGATAATTCATGAACCACCACTGCACGAGCTGGTGATTGCTTTATTGCTAGTTCCGTAAAGAGAACTAAAATCAAAAGGTAATCTCGGGTTCCTATGGAGCAGGGAGGGAAAGATGAAAGAAATGATGTACATGCTAAGTATAATACATATAGTTTCACACCAGTGTAAATGCCTATGTGAAAATATTCATTTTAAAATTAAAGGAAGTTTCAAACTTTTCAATCAGTGTAAATATAAATTAAAACATATTCAATTTATATTGTGAACACTTTTCAAACAGTGGAAATGTAAATGTAAACATATTCTATCTGTACTATTCTCTCCACACCTAAGCCTACCTTGCCGTTGGTTGGAGAGCTTGAGTGCCTCAATGATCCTGGGAGCTATGCCGGCGGGAGTTTTACTCCTGGCAGGGTCACCCAAGCCGGACAGGTCCTTGGTGAGGGGCCAGACAAAAGGGCTGTGGAGTTGGTGGAACCCTATAGGTGTAGATGCAGAACCCACCGGCGAGTGGTACAAGCTCTGGTCTGCACCAATCCACCCCCACTTCATGGGTTAAATGCTTTCTTGCCTCATTCTTCGCTGTTTGTCTCCTATCCAATAATCCCCATGGATGACGAAGAGATGCAGGCCAGCGGACATTGCACCTTTGTCCCTCTGTGACAGCCTCCTAGGTGGCGGGGAACGCCAGATATACCATCACTGCAGAAGGGTTGGCAAAGCTGACTGAAGAATGATGAATTAGCTGACCCAGATGTATATGCTATTTTTCTGGCAGGACGTGACGATCCTGACTGATACACTGAACTGCCTCCCTTCGGGGATACTGAAAAATGCACACCCCCCCCCCCCCCCCCCCCCCCCCTGAAATCATGAACATGCCTCTAAGACAACAGACTCTATACGAGCTCGGGTGTCGCCTCGGTTATCAAGGCCCGCGCTGCCCTTCGGTACCTGGGGAGGGTAGTGAAAAGTATACTACCAGTAATAATAATAATATATGTAACACAGACTCACTACGCATCCTCCAACTCAACATATCAGGAATCCGAAACAAAATACTTGAACTAACCAAGCTTCTACTGGACCTAAAAATCCATGTTGCAGTTATCCAAGAAGCATTGCTACTAAAAGACACCTCCTTCCATATCACAGGCTATACAGTGTACCAGTGCAAGTGTATAAAATGTCAAGGATTAGTGACACTTATCCGGAATGATACACAGGCTGAGGTTTCTGCTCTTGAAACCAATGACGAAACAGATCTACAGGAAGTGATAGTCTGGAGTGGTGGAAAGCCATTGAAAATCATTAACATTTACAACCCGCCAAAAACACACCTTGCTCTGAAGCCTTTCCAGACCACGGACTTGAGGAGAATGATCATTGCTGGTGACATGAATGGTCATTCACCTCTGTAGGGCTACACAGACAGGAACCCAACAGGAATAGCTATAGAAGAACTCACTAACACTACCACACTCATCCTACTGCAGAATGCTCACACCCCACCGACATTGCTCCACCGCGCCAGTGGAACAAAAAGCAGACCAGATCTCACCCTAGTAACAGCAGATATCCACCCACATTGCTCAGTTAGAGTGCTCGACGACATCGGAAGTGACCACAGACCCATCCTCCTTGAGATCACAAACACCAGGGAAATAAAAAGAAATTGCTTAACATCACCCCCATGGAACTACAAAAAGGCGACTGGCATTTCTTTAGGAGACAAGTACGACAACGATTCGAGGCCATCGACATGACGCTAGACATAGACAAGGTATATAGTAAAATCACTACAGCACTACTGCAGTCTGCTAAAGAAGCCATTCCACGAGGATGTAGGAGAAAGTTTAAACCTTACTGGAGTACAGAACTGGAGGCTGCTGTAAACGAGAGGAAAAAAGCAAGACGGCAAGCTGAGAAACACCCAACCCCCGCCAACAAAGCAAATTATAACCGCCTAACTGCAAAAGTTAAACGTCTGAGCAAAAAAGCAAAAAGAGAAACATGGGTTAAGAAATGTGGAGAGTTAAACTTGCGGAAAGACGGAAAGAAAGCATGGTGCCTCATATCAAATCTCTCAGGAATTAAAAGAAAGAAAAACCCTGAACCCATCATTACAAGCACTGAACCACCACTAACAAGGGATGCACAGAAAGCAGAAGCCTTCAATAAGCACTTTGCTAACGTAAACAAAAAACAACCACGCAAGAGACTTAACAGTGCTATCAGATCACTCACTAAAATGATGGAGAAACAACCAACAGCTAGCTGTGAGGTCTTTGAAAAGAACTTCATTCTTTCAGAACTCAAGATGGCCCTAAAAAAATGCAAGAAAGGAAAAGCTGCTGGACCTGATCGGCTCACTAACGAGATGATCTCAAACCTCTCAAATTATGAACTCTCCACCATCCATGACCTCATTAACAAGACCTGGAGAGAAGGCACGTTACCAACAGACTGGAGAAAAGCCAATATCATCCCAGTCCTTAAGAAGGACAAACCATCCAATGAAGTAACAAGCTATCGACCGATCTCCTTGACATCTGTAAAGTTTCTTTTCTTCTTTCCACTCTAATGAAGTGTCAGTCTGTATGCTCTGTAAGGAAGAGTGGTGTGTTGTTGAGATCAGGCATGCTCCAGTCTACCCAGCTGTAAATGGGTAACTCACTCTAGTCCTGAGTTAGGGAAGGCAAAGGCTCCAGGGGAAGCAGGCCCTAAACTTTGTCACTCCAACCGACGCAGGATGGTGTATGTATGAAGTAGAAGTGTAGAGTGTGATTACCGCGAATGGTGTACTGTTCGTGTGCTGACCAATATAACCACTCATACACTTGTGTCTACAAGGCACCAATGCAGACTGCTGGAATCTTTGTTTACTCAATTTATTCAGACGTACACACTGGGACATACGAGTACATCATGGTATGTTGACATATCAATTTGTAGGTATACATAGCAGATCTGAAGTCATGACACATTCAGAAATAATGGGCAGTACATCAAAAGTTCAATGTCATGATATATTATGGCCGCATTCCCCTATCTGACTAAACGCGTCAGTGAAGGCAGATCGGTAAATAACTAAAGTTATTTGACGTCCATAGTTTGTAGCATATATTATGAAACCACGAAAGAGGGGGTTTCTAGCAAGATTGAGATCTCCCTGTCACTGTCCGATAATAGGATAAATAATCTGTTCTCTTGGCAGTGATCAAAACATATGATGACCGAAATCTAACATGGCCGCCTCCCTGAGTTGTCGTTCACTCATTCATAGGAAGGAGAATATAAGCCAGAGTTAATTTATAATGGGTATATAAATGATTTCATACATGTTCCCATACAGCTCTACGATGATCAGGTTAATTCACGTAGCCATAACCGCTGTAGGAAAGTCTGTCATCTTTGTCGATACAAAACACGACCCTAGCGATACGAAGCACAATGTTCCATCTAGGTCGAATCGACATGAGATCATCAAAATAGGGTCTGGCAATACATGGAGTCCGAATTATACATTGTACCGTACCTTAGGAGAGTCTCTAACATAAACTATAGTAGAGATACCATCTCCTTTAGAAGAAAACCACTCCATGAATCGTATTTCCTTAAGAATCTACCAGCCCTTTGAAAAATGCGTACCCGCCATTATCACGGTACATCGGAACTCATCACGACTTGTCAAGACAACTCATACTTCCGCTAGACCGGAATAATAAGAATCTAGTCCCGCCTACCCATCCAAAATATACAATATAGGACTGATTCTACTTGTACTAATAATATGTAATACATATGAATTCAGGCCATAAACACAATAAGCAAATTAATATATTTTCTGGCCCTAAAAAATAAGTACAAACGTAAGAGCAATCCATGCGCCGGATCAATATCAAGAACGATTACTCCTATAATCAAAAGTGTGAATCAAACATGGATTCTCTCGCTTTTACCATAGACAGCATTTTCATACACAAATGAATGAATGTCTATATTTTTTTCATATTAAATAGCCATATCGATTTTTGTAATATGTGCGTCAAAATATGCACGCAACAGATTACCACACCCCTCGGGAAAAAAAAAATGGTACATTTTTTTTTTTTTGAAATCCATCTAGGAGCAACATACAATAGGCTCACAACGCACCAATACAATGCGCAGATGATAAGCATAAGTTTTATGACCTTAGAGAAGGTACTTCTCTAAGTATTAATATTTCCAGAGAGGTGTCACCAACGCATACTACAATATTAGCAATGACCCAATTTCCACATTAGTTTATACATAAATTTCATCTAAGATATCTTAACATCATGATCATCAAAGACGAAAAACATTGAAAGATCAGCGGTGAATAAATATCAATGAACCGCTAAGTAGTGTTACAATCAATATATGATATATTACATATGTGTACACATTTCAACATAGAAACAACTGTATCAAAGTTGTATAACAGTTATGAATCATGTGGGCATCTAGACAAAATATCTGCCATCACATTTTCTGACCCACGGATAGCTCGCACCGAAAAATGAAATGACTGTAGAGCAATCGCGTATCGCGTTGATCTCGCGCTCTTCAGATTTTTACTCTGAATAGCTGTAAGAGCTTTCTGGTCAGTTTCCACAATGAAATGCGCGCCCAGAAGAAATCTTTGCAGTTTAAGGATTGACCAAACCATAGCCAATAATTCACGGTCTAGGACCGAGTAATTCTTCTCTGCGGCATTTAATTTCCGAGAAATATATATCACAGGATGCAGAGTTCCAGAGTACTCTTGCATTAGTGCCGCTCCAATCCCGGTGGATGAAGCGTCACTACGAAGAATAAATGTCTTATCCTTAGAAGGCAATACTAGGATAGGTGAAGTAGAAAACATAGTTTTAACCTTATCCAAAGAGGATTGACATTCTTGAGTCCAATGGACTACATTAGGAGACCCTTTCTTTAGCAAGGAAGAAAGAGGTGACATAATGGAGGACAGATTCGGGATGAATCGTCCATAAAATTGTATTAGACCTAAGAGACTTCGTACTTGCTTTTTAGTCTTAGGAATAGAAATGTTAAGTATCTTACTTGTATTATGGTCTTCTGTTTTTAGGAACCCATGACCAACACGGTGTCCTAAGAAAGATATTTCGCTAAAACCAATACATGCTTTCGATGGTTTTGCTGTCAGGTTATGCTCGCGTAAGATAGACAATAGTTCATTTATACCATTATAGTGATCGTTCCAAGTATCACTGAAAAGACAGATGTCATCAAGATACGCAATGACATCTGAGCGATGAGATAGGATTCGACGCATCATGCGTACAAATGTTGCAGGGGCGTTCATAAGACCAAAAGGCATGAAATTCCATTGGAATAGACCCCTAGGCGTCGAAAAAGCAGTAAACGGTTTGGCGTGTTCGGATAGTGGAACTTGCCAATATCCCTTAGACAAATCGAGTTTAGTAAAGAAGTGAGAATTCGATAGTCTCGTAAGTAGCTCTTCTAGTAAAGGCATAGGTTCAGCATCGAATTTAGTCACTTGATTCAATTTGCGATAATCCACGCAAAGACGTATGTTATTGTCTTTTTTCCGTACTATAACCATCGGCGAAGAATATGCTGATGTGGATGGTTCAATAATTTTTAACTCTATCATCTCATCTAACTCTTTCTCTACCTGTGCTTGAAAATGTATCGGGATAGGATACGGTCTGACTCTTATAGGACTATGGTCAGTAAGAATAATGTCATGTTGAATGACATCAGTTTGACCAGGAATGTCAGTAAGGACATCCTGAAATTGTTCTAACAAAGTAGAAACTTGTTTCTGCTCTCCTGGAGATAATTCTGGAGAAATTGCAACATCTTTCCATGATTCATTAGAGTGAAGAGGAATCATTGGAAAAGGTAAATTTACATCCGAGAAACTCGTTTCCTCATCCTGTATTACTAACAGAGATGAGTACTGTCCATGTTGGACTGGAAAATCGGACATTGCCTGGAAAACAGGTTGTAAATAATCAGGACGTTCATGGAATTCCGTGAGCATGTTGATGTGGAAGGTTTTACGCTTCCCGTCAATATCGACGATATAGTCAACATCGGAAACTTTTGATATTATATCGTACGGACCTTTCCAAGAAATGAGAAGTCTATTTTCCCTACAAGGTAGCAAGACAAATGCTTTGTCACCTGGACAAAGTTGTCGCAAACATCTCTTTTTATTGGCAAATTCCCTTGCCTTCTGTTTCGCAAATTCAGAAGAAGCAGTTGCCAATTTGCATGCTTCAATAATCTTGTGTCTAAGTGCGATGACATATTCATAAGAGGATTTTGTGTCATCGACAATATTATCAGCAGTTATAAGATCATGAAGTAAGGACATAGGACCTCGCGGTTTCGCGCCAAAGACAAGTTCAAAGGGAGAAAATCCTGTATGTTCGTTGGCGACCTCTCTATATGCAAAGAGAGCCGCGGGTAAAACCCTATCCCAATCCTGAGGATGATCTTCCGTTATCTTACCTAGTAGGTTTTTCAGAGTTCTATTCAAACGTTCCACCATCCCATTGGACATAGGATGATAAATACTACTCAGCGATCTCTCTATCTTCAGAGTCGACATTACTTGAGACATGGTATCCGATATGAGTTGGGTACCATGGTCGGATAATATTTCTGCTGGAAACCCCAGACGAGAAAATATTAACCAAAGAGCATCTGCGACATCAGCAGTAGTTATGCTCTTTAGAGGAACAGCCTCCGGCCAACGTGTGCACATATCAACACACGTCAAAATAAATTGGTGTCCTCTCGCAGACTTTATCTTAAATGGACCAATGATGTCTATCGCCATTTTTTGAAATGGCCGAATGGGAATGTCTGCAGCCTGAATAGGTGCATCATGGCGTGGACCTCTGGATTTAATCTCTTGACATACTTTGCAAGATCGACAATAGATTCGTATGTCCTTATTCACAGCAGGCCAAAAGAAAGATTGAAGAACTCTAGCTTTAGTACGGGAAAAACCCATATGTCCAGCACACTGCGAATCATGAGCGTGCTGTAAGATTTTAACTCTCATATTTTTAGGCACAAGGATTTGAGAATGAATGGACTTAGCGGAGTCTTGTACCATACGTACAAGTACGCCATTCTTCATCGTAATCCAAGATTTACGATTAGTATCCTTATTCGGATCACCTTTTGTTGCCAGAGTAAAGAATTTCTTTAGAGTAGGATCATCTTCCTGCTGTTTGATAAAGGAATCGTGGGAAATCTCCAAGGGATCATCTTGGATCTGCGCATCATTATCTTCAGAATGTGAAGATTGTGGCATATTAAGAGCTTGAGCCCTAGTGATTACTGCATTAGCAGATTGCATATTAACATTTTCCCAATTAGAAATTTGCTGTGGAGTGCATTCTTTCACTCCATGAATGCGACCGATGATAAGATCAGCGATCGGATTCGGCAAGAGACATGCTTGCACCTCTCCTGTAAAGAAAGGCGTAGCAATATTGATAATGGCAGTGGAGTACTTCTCCAATGTGCCACCAAATGTTACACATTTGACTATATTGCCTGTAGCTCGAGAAGGATTTACGAGTGATTGCCTCACTCCAATGGTAGTGCACCCCGAGTCGAAAAGAATTGATACCGGAGTACCATCTATTAGGCCCCTATTAAAGACAAGAGCACCCCTTCCATTATGCGCGATTGACGCATGGAGAGCGGGAAGCGGGTGACCGCAGCTTAAAGTAGACACTGTGGTTGGATCGAATAATGTTGTGCATTGCGAACACTCAGATGCTCTAGCAAAATCGAAAGCGGAATTTGCTACACTGTTGGAGTCTTTTTTATCATTATTCTGATTATCGGTGTCGTGGAACTCCTGTTGTGCAGAGTTAGCCTGGTAATAAGATTTACCATGTCTTTTGTGTTGTGATCTACCTCGGTTATAATTGTCTCTATAATTATTATTGCCTCTGTTATAACCCCTATTTGGGTTTGAATCATAATATTTATGATCATAATCATCACGCTCATTATATTGAGTATCCCTGTAATATTGTTTCTGCTGTCTCCATGAAGCACTTGGGTAGTTCCTATAGCTACTCCCTTTTCGAGAATTTCTAACATTATGGGTACCTCTCGCGTGTCGAGGACTATCAGCTCGATTCCAGTTCTTCGAAGAAGAACTCTGATTTGAGTGGTTATCTTGGTTTTGATACTTATTCCAATTAACCTTTTTATCACATTTATTTTTAGTTCCTTGGAATTTGTGTGAGTAATTCTGATTATACTCTGTTGCCGAAGCAACTGGCATACTCTCTTTAATGTTAGAGTTACTAAGAATCATGTCAGGGTGTGCCGTAGCATACTGGTCACAATATTCTTCCATTTGCTTTATTGTACTAGGCTTACGCTCATGTAAGAACTCTAGGAATGATTTATTTACAGAAGACATGACCTTGTCTCTTAGCAATAAATCCGTAAGACCATCAAATGTTTTCTCTGTTTTGGATAATTCAATCCATCGTGAAAGTGTAATTCGTGCTTTTGAGATGAAATCTGAGAATTCTACACCTACCTCAGGTCTCATTGTTTTAAACAAAAGACGATAACCTTCTTCAGACAGCTGATATCTCTTTATCAAAGCTGCCCTAACAGCATCATAATTATCTTTGTCGGCCTCTTCAACAAAATATAACTTACTTAGAGACTCCCCTTTTAGATTTTCAGACAACTGATTCACATACTGTGATTTGTCAACATTATGAGATCGACAAGCCCGTTCAAATCTAGAAAGCCAAAATGTTATGTCATCACTGGTAGGGTTAAACGCTGGTACCTTGACCTTGTACACAAAGGGTTTACCATTACCACCAGATGCCTGATTAACATTACTCATACATGTCAATTTTAATTTCTCTAATTCAAACTCATGTTCTCTTATTGCTTTTCTCTCTTCAGCTTCTCTATCTAATTTTTTTTGTTCTGCAGCAGCAGCAGCTTCTAATTTTTTCTGTTCTGCAGCAGCTTCTAATTTCTTCTGTTCTGCAGCAACTTCTAATTTTTTTTGTTCAGCTGCAGCTTCTAATTTCTTCTGTTCTGCCTCAAATCTCCTTTCCTCCATTTGCATCTGCAATTTCTTAAGTTCAGCAGCAGTATCAGCTTCTTTTTCTAATCTTTTTTCTTCAGCTAGAGCTTTTTTTTCTTCAGCAGCAGCTTTTTTTTCTTCAGCAGCAGCTTCTCTTTCTAATCTTTTTTCTTCAGCCAAAGCTTTTTTTTTTCTTCTATTTGAAGTTTTCTCTCCTCAGCCGCAGCTTTTTTTTCCTCAGCAGCAGCTTTTCTTTCTTCAACAGCAGCAGCAATTTTTTTCTCTTCTGCAGCTAATGCTTTGTCATATTGAGCAACAGCCCATTGTTCTAAGTCTTTTCCAGTCTTATCAAGAGATTTTCCTTGTGCAATGAAATAATCTAATGTAGACATATTGTCTTCTTAAATCAGAAACCTGAAAAAGTAAATAGATTACCCTATTTCACTTTAATGGGAGACAAGTCTATACCATAGACTTAGTCTTAGTCCAAACTTATATGGTTTATAATAACCAATGATAACTTGAGTACCTGTGGACAACAATAACTGTATCTCAAATACTGTGGGGACAAGCCTTACAAAGGTCTTGTATACCTCAATGTAATCAAAGATCACTTGAGTACCTGTGGAAAAAATATTTCCCTTTACCAATCACTTTGGGAGACAAGCCTTACAAAGGTCTTGTACATTTTGTTTTATAACAATAACAATCATAAAGTACTGATCTGTACTATACTATCAGTGTATACCACTATACGTCATATGTCAACTAAAGACATTACAAAGGACAAACAAGAAAAGACAATATGAACACATTTGCAGAGATCAAATTAAATTAAATAGGAGAAATGAAAAAAATGATCACAGAAACCGTGATGATAACTGCAATAATAAAATGACAAGACAAATAACGCCACAGTGTATAAACATAAGGGTGTAAAAAAACTGAAATGAAAGAAAAGATGAGACCTACAATTATACAAACAAATCAAACAAAACTAAGGAACACAAAATTATTACCAAAAACAACGAAGAAAAGAACACCTCATCACAACTAACAGAAATAGCAGCAAATTGTTGCTAACAAATTTCCAATTAAGAAAATGTGTACCTATAGAATACTAGTCCAGACCAATGTCACTCGGCATACCTTGTACTAGTCACACAGAACATAAACTAATTTAATACATAACAAATAACATGTAAGCATAAATAGCATATAGCATACAACATAATTTATGTCATGAATGGAATGTGTTGCAGGTATAGTGTTGTAAAGCAGGCACAGTTTATTTTAATACTAATAACTTGCCACTTTATTCAGTAATAGATTTAATTTTAAACTATTACACTGTCAATTTTTTCTCTGTTGAGCATATGAAGATCCAACGATGAACTATGCACTTTATGTTCAACAACACTGTGATTCTTCTGTACGTTGAGAAATGTCAACAATACTGCTCCAGATATTTTCTACACTTGATACTACTGTCCTGTGTAATACTGTCTGTACAGCGAAAAACTGTCAACAAGCGCTGACCTAGATACAGCATCCTATCGGTAATACAGGTCAAGCTGACATCGACTGTATAGCTGTCCTACTGGTGTTGATGTGTTCAAACAAATGTTCTTTCAGCTGTAAACTGTGATTCTCAACACAAAACTGCGTAAGCTGGACCCAGGAATCTGGCTCGCCACTGTAAAGTTTCAGTCGGTGTTCTGTAAGGAAGAGTGGTGTGTTGTTGAGATCAGGCATGCTCCAGTCTACCCAGCTGTAAATGGGTAACTCACTCTAGTCCTGAGTTAGGGAAGGCAAAGGCTCCAGGGGAAGCAGGCCCTAAACTTGGTCACTCCAACCGACGCAGGATGGTGTATGTATGAAGTAGAAGTGTAGAGTGTGATTACCGCGAATGGTGTACTGTTCGTGTGCTGACCAATATAACCACTCATACACTTGTGTCTACAAGGCACCAATGCAGACTGCTGGAATCTTTGTTTACTCAATTTATTCAGACGTACACACTGGGACATACGAGTACATCATGGTATGTTGACATATCAATTTGTAGGTATACATAGCAGATCTGAAGTCATGACACATTCAGAAATAATGGGCAGTACATCAAAAGTTCAATGTCATGATATATTATGGCCGCATTCCCCTATCTGACTAAACGCGTCAGTGAAGGCAGATCGGTAAATAGCTAAAGTTATTTGACGTCCATAGTTTGTAGCATATATTATGAAACCACGAAAGAGGGGGTTTCTAGCAAGATTGAGATCTCCCTGTCACTGTCCGATAATAGGATAAATAATCTGTTCTCTTGGCAGTGATCAAAACATATGATGACCGAAATCTAACATGGCCGCCTCCCTGAATTGTCGTTCACTCATTCATAGGAAGGAGAATATAAGCCAGAGTTAATTTATAATGGGCATATAAATGATTTCATACATGTTCCCATACAGCTCTACGATGATCAGGTTAATTCACGTAGCCATAACCGCTGTAGGAAAGTCTGTCATCTTTGTCGATACAAAACACGACCCTAGCGATACGAAGCACAATGTTCCATCTAGGTCGAATCGACATGAGATCATCAAAATAGGGTCTGGCAATACATGGAGTCCGAATTATACATTGTACCGTACCTTAGGAGAGTCTCTAACATAAACTATAGTAGAGATACCATCTCCTTTAGAAGAAAACCACTCCATGAATCGTATTTCCTTAAGAATCTACCAGCCCTTTGAAAAATGCGTACCCGCCATTATCACGGTACATCGGAACTCATCACGACTTGTCAAGACAACTCATACTTCCGCTAGACCGGAATAATAAGAATCTAGTCCCGCCTACCCATCCAAAATATACAATATAGGACTGATTCTACTTGTACTAATAATATGTAATACATATGAATTCAGGCCATAAACACAATAAGCAAATTAATATATTTTCTGGCCCTAAAAAAATAAGTACAAACGTAAGAGCAATCCATGCGCCGGATCAATATCAAGAACGATTACTCCTATAATCAAAAGTGTGAATCAAACATGGATTCTCTCGCTTTTACCATAGACAGCATTTTCATACACAAATGAATGAATGTCTATATTTTTTTCATATTAAATAGCCATATCGATTTTTGTAATATGTGCGTCAAAATATGCACGCAACAACATCAAACCTAGGCAAGATCACTGAAAGGATGATAAATGAAAGGCTATATTGGTGGCTAGAAAGCAATAAGATCTTAAACACCAATCAGTCAGGTTTTAGAAGAAACAAACAGACAATGGATCAGTTGATACGATTCACCCAAGAGATAGGTGATGCCTTCCAAGAAAAAAGAAATGTGCTTGCAACATTTATTGATCTTAGACAAGCCTATGATCGAGTCTGGAGGATAGGCCTCCCCTTCAAAATGCGAAGAATGGGAATATCAGGGCGAATGTACAACTGGTTAAAAGGTTTCTTCCACAACAGAACAATCCAAACAACATTCAGTGGAGCAACATCAAAACAAAGAACCCTGGAGGAAGGACTGCCTCAGGGATCAGCACTAAGTTGTACACTGTTTCTTATATTTATAAATGACCTCCCAGATGTCATCACCTGCCAAAAAGCACTATTTGCTGATGACCTAGTCATCTGGACAAAAGGAAAATACCTCCAAACCATCACCAAAAATATGAACAAAAACCTGGCAACCATCTCTGCATACTGCCAGTTTTGGAAACTTGAAATCAATGTAGAGAAAACTGTGTATGGCATGTTCAGTCTAAACAAGAGAGTTAATGAGAACAACATCGAGGTCTGGATGAATGGAGAGAAATTAGCATATGAAGAATGCCCGAGATATCTTGGAGTCGAGCTCGACCGTAGACTTACCATGAGACCCCACATAGACAAGCTGATTGAGAAAGCATCCACAAGACTCAGGCTCATTAAGCACCTTTCTTCCTGTGGGTGGGGAGCAGACCAGCACTCATTACGCCAACTCTATACTGGATATGTGCGCCCAGTAATTGACTACTCGCTCCCCCTCCAAACTATTGCAAGTAAAAGCCTCTTACAAAAGCTAGACAAAGTCCAAAATCACGCTCTACGGTTTATAAGTGGTGCCATGAAGACAACGCCGACAGATGCATGCGAAATCAACACCAATATTGAACCCTTAAACCTAAGAAGAGAACGTTCAGCAGTGGAAACATACGAAAGGTATCTGAGAATGGACACAAAGGAGGAGAATAGGAAAATGATAGAGCAGTGGCACCAAAAAACACAGAATACAAAAGACATCTTTTCTTAAAAATGCAAAAGAAGCTAGCATCAAACACCACCTACCAGCAGTTAGAAAGCCGATGGTAACTGTCAATAATGAACCACCTTGTTGGCAGGCAACTACTCCCATAGTAAGAACTGAACTCTCTGACCCCTCAGCAGACAAGAACACTCTAGGACCACTACTGAAAACCATCGCTTTAGAAACTATAGATTCATATCCACAAGACATCATCCATGTCTACACAGATGGATCTGCATTTAAAGCTACCATCAATGCTGGATATGGCGCAGTGATAAAATACCCCAACCAGCACCCAGAAGACCACCCTTGCATCTTTGGCCCTTGCGGAGAAATTTGTTCCAGCTATGATGCAGAAATAACAGCACTAGAAAAAGCATTGTACCGGATAATCTCAGACTTTGAAAGTGGCATCACTCCACCTGAGGATATTGTTATATTCTCAGACTCAAAATCAGCACTCCAAGCCCTAGAAAGCAAAATGTCCCCTAACATTAATAACATCTGTAGATTTATTGACCAACTGTTCACTTCCTATTGCGTCGAAGTTACACTCCAGTGGATCCCAGGGCATGTCGGAGTCCCAGGAAATGAAAAAGCCGACAAACTATCCAAAAGAGGAGCAGCACTGCCCCAGTTCCCATCAAGTACCACACTGCAAACCTGCCAACAGATCCTGAGAAACAATTATAGGGAAGAATGGCTAAACCAATGGGCTTCCTCCCAGACAGGGCGGCTATTCTTCAAACATCAAGCTAAACCAAACCCTCAAGATCCAGTTAAACAACTGAAAAGAAGAGATCAGAGTCTAATTTTCCAGCTGAGAACAGGCCATGCCCCTGTCAATAAACATTTAAATAGAATAGACCCACTACGTGAACCAAACTGTAGGCACTGCCACCACCATGAGGAATCAGTTGAACACCTACTGTTACAGTGCCCAAGACTAACAGACCTGCGACGCCAACTACTCCCATCGCACCCAACCATCCACAATACACTCTACACATCATCACAGCAACTGAGGAAGACTTGCACCTTTGTCAGAGAGGCAATGGGCTGTCAAGAGCTACCTGCTCACAGCTAAAGGGATTATATCATCATCATCATCATCATCATCTGTACTATTAACCTTTTCATTTAAATGTAACGTAACTATAAAACTATTCAATTTAAATGAAAAGAAAGTTTATTCCCGAGGGATTAAATTTAATTCTCATCGAGGGTTAATTCTGAGTTAAATGGGATGGTGGAATGGGAAGATAGGGACCCATAACCATGGGTTGGAAAACGCAATACTCAGAAGAGCGTTTAGTTTCTATTCTTTACCATAGTTATTGGTGGTACCAGCAGACAGTACTATTTCTGGAACAAGAAGGGAACAGTGGCCTGAGCTTTAAGACGAAGGACCAACTTTGTAGACTCTCCCCAACATTTCTAGGAACCAGCTAAACCCGACAACCTTGACCAGTGACGAGTGAAAGCAGTGTAAAAAGAACCAACCCATCAGAAGGAGCAGAACCGTCATTGGCACCTAGTTCAATATATGCTGCCACTTGAACTTCTTGTAAAAACCAGTTACCTCCTATCACGAACGTGATGATAACTTTTTTTGATACTTAACTATTCAAATTATTTTCAAACTGTTAAAACTTAAGTGATTACTAAATTTTGTTATTTGTAAATTTACATATTTAACTTCGATTTAATCATTTTAAAGTCACTGCATGTTTGTCTCAGTCAATTTACTACACACACTCTAAACTGAGCTATACCAGAATAATAAGAATTCTCCTGAGTTAGTCAGAGGTGGGGGCTTAAACGAGCTAACATAAACCATTGCTTAATCTTTCACAAAAGCTGTCGGCAGATTCTAGAATTAACGTGCTCAGCCAAAAGCAGCAATGTTTTTGCTTATCTGAATATCTTGTAAACACTCCTTTGTTGTAGAAGCGTCATTAACTTTCTATCTACATATCTTCCAAGAGTAATCTTGTGCGAAGGTAGACACCTTTGAAGCCCATACTAGATACTCTTGAGTTTTGGCCACTGTTGGAACACTACTGCAAAGCAGGGGAGGCAATACCGTCACAAGCAGTATCTCTAGCTGAGGGAAGTTACGTCTAACTTTACTTAGAGATTCTTGTTGCATAGACAAACATCTTGCCTTGAAATTTTCTATTTCTTGATGGGCCCTTGTTCTGCTGTAGGAACTTATCCCATTCTGTTAAGCACGTAACATCAAAATCAACTTGAATGATTTTTGTTTGCCCACTGACATCACACATTCTCATCTGAAGACTACGCTGGTGCAAGAATAGTTCTTGGTACAGATTGGGTTGTTTTTGCTTTGTTTTACTACAAAAGACCATTAATCTTTCAAATTCTTGTACAACAGGCGTAGCAAATACAAAGCACATGTCGTAGTTTTTGTGGTTTGTCCAAATTTCCTTTAAAAGCCGGAACTTAGAAGACGTGAAATAAACTTTCACCTCATTCCTGTTCATCAAAATAGTAAACATAACCTTTTCTGCGCGGTAGCGCAGTGGTTAGGGCACTGGCTTTCTAGCTCACTTGTCCATGGTTCGATTCCCAGTTTTGAGGCGGGATTCTGTAGACCACAAACGGCTCCAGGGTCGACCCAGCCTCATGAATTGGGTACCTGAGCTACTCTGGGAAGGTTAAGGCGGCCGGAGTGATGCTGATCACATCACCCCGTGTGCCGATTGTCAAGAAAATATGGGCCTAAAAATGCTAATAATCAGTAGGTTATGTATAAGGGGATTGAAACGGTAGCCTATATGTCTATATGTCCGTAGATAATGGGTTGCAGTTATGTTTTGTATTTTTTTGATATAATTAAATATACGCATACTTCTTTCAGTGCAGCTATTTCAGCATGCACAAAAAGCCGAACGAATTTTTTGGACGCCAACCAATGTTAAAACAATAGGCCAGAAAAACACCAAAAAGCCAAACGAGTATTTTATTAAATGAGATCAGCTATGAAGGTCTCTGAATTTAACAAATAGTATTGTAAACTTTTCAGAGTACCTTTCCGCTACCACCCTTTTGATCTCATTCAAAATTAATCTATATTATTATTAAAATGACTTCGTGTAGTGTCTAGGGTTATGAATGTAGAGTGTAGTGTGCAATAACCAACTAACATACAAACAAATAGTTTATTATCCACAACAACCAACAGTATTACAACAATAACATACAAACGACACTTTAAAAGGCTATCTTAATTAAGACAGTGGTTGAACTTTGTGTAAATAGAATTTTTTACAATTTATTATCCTGATTCTAATTTATTTTGAACCAGGACTGACAATCAAAAGTGAAATCAAAAGAATCATTTACAACAGTCCAATAACACAGTAGATCTTCTGTCCATACATACAATATTATTCTAATATAAGTGTGTAGTTGTATTCTTCTACTTTGAGGTAATACTGGTATCAACAATAGGTTGTTGGTTATAATCACTCCCTTTAAGTTATGTCTGTTTTCGTTTGTCACTTGTGGAAATATTAATAACTATTCACAGTTTTCTTCACTATCACTTTCTAGTTCTTTTAAGTTGAGCTGCCAGGTGCCGAACAAGAACTTAACTTGGCAGGAGAATACAGGTAGATCGTTTCCTCTGCTCGCTTGACAATCTGTTCCACCTGTTTGATAGGCAATGGCCACTAGCATGGGCTCGAAGTATACAGATAGAGTCCTGAATCGAGCAGTTCTCAAGCGTTTGGTACTACATTAACGTCAGTACCCAGGACCCTGAAATGTGAAGGTTATGCATCCTTCTTTATACCTAGTATACAATACTATTCCACATTTAAGTACAGGTACATTACAAACAAACGAAAAGGGCCATAGCTTTATACCAACCTATGCCACCATTATCTTTTGATGTGACAATGTACACCAGTATTCCTCTCCCCTAATAGTTACAACGCCACTGCAATTCCAGCTGTCATCTTTTCCATACAATAGGATAGGTGTTATGCTCCTTGATGACAATCATACATATTTTCTTGTAGTCTAACACCTCTCTGATAGTCTATCACATGGTGGATCAATCTCTAGGCTCTGCCTAAGTTTGCTACAGACCCACTTACTTATAGTCATACATTATTATCTCACATTCAATTTTTATTTTAGATACATGTTAATAAAGTCAATCTTACCACATTTATTCAATGAAATACACAAGTGAACGATGACTGGCACACTTTCGATCTGCCGTTCTGTCTAGGCTTTTGAGAAATATTGTTTACACAGCACAAGCCTGCTCTCATCGCTCCTTGGTAAAATTTTGTTATAAAATGGCGTCCTCACCTAATACTTTTCCCCCAATATCAACTACTCTGGCCAATGATTATCCTTATTTCACTTGTAAACAAAGTCTTTCAAAAATACAATTCAACTTTCTACTACGTTACTCGGGTAATATATGTTTAGTACGAGGTCGGCCAATAATATTTCGCCTCACCTCAAATTCCACCCAATCCCCTTCATCGTACTATCTTAGCTTATCTTTCACCTAATTTTTTCCCCAAAAAAATATGCTATCCAATCTAAGCAGATATGACTTGACCTGACAGTATCTCCGATTCTCTATGTATTATCCCCAATATTTGATTATCTAATGGACTTTTTATGTAATTGATAACATATTCTTAGTCAGCAAAGCCACAGGTACACGAATATATGAATTTTATGGGGCTACGTGGCTTGGTTCAATATTCCATATTTTTTCCATGTTAGTTGTTGATTTTTAAACTACCTCCCGTTCAATTCTTTTCTCATGTACTTTCAAGCTAATTACGAGAGTTTATGTCATTCACAATAAGAGCTAAGAGTGTTTCCCTGACAGTAGTGTCCACTTTTTCTAACTTTTTCATCGTAATTTGAAAAACCGCCTAAGGCAATACTACCAAGTAGTTTTATTTTTAGAACAATGTGAGACGTGATTTGCGTTGGGTTTTCTCCTTTTCCCCTCCCCTCTACAATGCATGTTAGGCAAATACTTAGTTGAACTAGGGAAGTGGAACGTTTGTCTCAATGACGAATTTGAAAATTAGGGTACCCTTTTGGTTCGGCCATTGCGTTATCAAATAATACGCTGAAGGCGTAGGCGACAACTTACGATTCTCACCGAAAATTTTTAGTACTTTCTTATCTTTGATTTTATGCACTATACTTTTATAATCTAATTTAGATATTGTATTTAGAAGTTTACCACAAGAGTGATGAAGAATGAGTAATAAGTGAAGGAAATTATGGAGTGGTGAAGAATTAATATAAGTGAAGAAATGTCAAATTTTAATAGGAGCAGGAGCTCGAAAGTGCGAACATAAAATAGTATTGCTCGTTTCTTAATGAGAACAACGAGATGTGTGGTGTGAGAGGACCATTGGCCAACTGAAATAAAAATATAACAAACGACTAACTCAGATATCGCGGTTTGTATGGTGAGGTCCTCTGACATTTACTTGAAAGCTGACCACAACATGTAGCAGGAATCCCTCTTAAGACCTTACATTAATGTCCACGTCTTAAGATGATCACACAAATACACACGTGTTTATGTATATGCGCGAGCGCATAGGTTACGAGACTGGACATAAAACTGATATCCTCTTTATGAAGTTGATTACAGCTACATAACACATTCATAGCAGACAGACGGTGGAATTGGGTTGGCCACATCCACAGAAGAGACTGACAAAATGACATTTGGGTCGTTCTCTTGTCGCTATCCTGGACATATGTTATATTGATTATTTACGTGTTTCAGTGACCGGCACACTCGTTCTTTCTCTGCACTGTAGCAGATATTTTGTATTTTCCTTCTTACATCCCTCTCAGAGATAAGTCATCACGTCTGTTTGTAACCCGTCCCTTCCCTAAAGCGTTGCAAGGAGTGGTAGAGATAATATTAACGACGCCCTTGTTGGCTAATCGCGAGTGCAGTCGACATTAGACAACAGATTAAACACTAAAATCGCTCAGCGTATTTGTTTAATTGCTGATAAGGCTCGTCGCAAATCTGGTAATACGTGATGACACAGTTTGGACAGACAGGACTGACAAGATTACATTCGATAAAGTAATAAGATGTTACATCTTACACAGATTGTCGCATGAATTTACAGATGTGTTGGTGAGTTTGCCTGCCAGGCAATTGGATGTTTTTATATCATATATGGGAAAGGTGACCTCTACATCACGCGCAGAATTATTCCATGACGGAATTACCCCACCCAAATTTTTTGTTTGAAATGATTGGAGCCATGAGCAGCTGCATAACAAACAGATGCGAGGGTAAGACAGGCATATAACCTGACACGTTTCAGCGTTATTTCACTGTGAGAATCGCTTGTCAAAGACACCAGACTTGCCAGTAGTTAGAATCAAGATTCCATCTTATCCGACCGGACACCTTTTATTGGAGTATTCATAAGGATTTACAAAACACAGCACAGGAAAATTATGTCAATTTAATAAGGAAAGCCACTGTCTGAGGAAACTGAACACACGGAGTCATATAGGGAATTATCTTATAAAAGTAACGACCCCCAAGAACACGTGTAAGAGGCCTAATCAAGTGCCTTAACTTCATTCACCTGAGCAAAATGTATGTGAGTCAGGATTGGCGTAAGTTGTCATTTTACATTCTGTATATTTTATTACTAACATGTGAACTAATATGTATATATTGCCATGTGAATATTAATATGTGAAAATCGCTAGTGGGTGTCCCAGTCATTTGAGGCTGGCAACCTCAGCGTATAGAATGATAATTTCATGAACCACCACTGCACTGGCTTGTGATTGCTTTATTGCTAGTTTCTTAAATAAAAATAAACGCAAAAGGTAATCCCAAGTTCCATATGGAGCAGGGAGAAAGATGAAAGAAATTAAGTACATTCTAGGAATAATACTTACAGCTTCAAACCCATGTAAATGTCTATGTAAACATATTCACTTTAAAGTTAATGAAAGTTTTAAACTGTTCAATCAGTGTGAATGTAAATGACAACAGATTCAGTTTATATTGTGAATACTTTTCAAACAGTGGAGATGTAAATGTAAACATATTCTATCTGTACTATTAACATTTTCATTTAAATGTAAAATAAGGATAAAGCTATTAAATTTAAATGTAAAGAAAATTTATCTCGAGGGTTTCAGTTTAATTCTTATCGAGGGTAAATTCTGAGATAGATGGAATGGTAGAATAGAAGAAAGGGGACACGTAAATATGTGTCGGGAAACGCAATACTCAGGAAAGCGTTTCATTTCTATTCTTTTACCATATTTATTGGTGGTGGTACCAGTGAGGGTACTAATCTCTGGAACAAAGTGAGGGTAGAAATGGACTGACGTAGAAGCGCATGACCAGCTTGGCAGTTACTCCTTGACATTTCTGGGAACGTGCTGCACCTTTAATCTTTGCCAGAGACGCGAGACCTCCAGTGACCTATCTGCACAGAACCCATAAGGCCGGAGCAGAAACTACTATTGGCAGCTAAGTGAAACCAATAAGCTGCCAAAGTGAACTTTTTTCATAAAACCTTCTATCATTCAATGATGAACATTTTCTTTTAAACTATTCAATTATTTTAACCCTTGTTAAAACTAAATGATTATTAAATCTGTTATCTGTTAATATACAAATTTAACTTCGATTTAATCATTTTAAATGTAGTGCATGTTTGTCTCAGTCAATTTACTAAACACACTCTAAATAGAGCTATACCAGAATAATAAGAATTACACTGAGTAATTCAGAGGTGGGGGCTTGACGAGCTGTTGTTACATAAATCCTTGGAACCTCCGGCCTAACGTAACCACGACTGACCTCTGAACTTGTGGATATTGTATCCATGGCGTAACAGTAGTTCTCCACGGAAGAAGAGAAAGAAACGCCTTTACTGTTGGTAGACTTGGTTGGGTTGGACGTTGTTAACGATGTGGTGCCCCAAGACGCACCGGATTTCAATAGTGGCCCGGATCCAGCAGAGCTAACTCCAACACAAGGAGCAGTACCACCTCCTGCTCCTCCTCCTCCTCTGCCACCCCTCCCTCTCCTCATACTGGCTCTATTCTTCCGTGAGATGGTTCCTTTTCGTGACAGCATCATGGAGCCAGATTTTTCAGCAAGTTCAAGCTAAATTAGAAGTGCCGCACCCACATTCAAAATAAAGCGAAACCCAGTTTGACAGTGGCTGATATAAACTGGTGTGCGCACTAAACTATCAGCTGCCAAATGTAACTGATATCTGTCCTGTAAGGTGGCTGGTTTTAATCAATCCGCATGGGGAAAACGAATGGAGAAAACATTTGAGCATCTTCTACAAATCTCGTTTGTCTTAATTAAGATCTAAAAACAGTATTACATGTCAATTGTTCTCACGGTTCTCATTTGTTTGTTTGACTGCATTTGCATATGGCAGTACTGGATCTGTGTATGTCCAGTACTCCATTGATCTCTGTTAATCATGTCTGTACATACATCATGTGGCTAAAACAACTGTTGTTTAATGCACCATGTTTTCTATTGAGATTGGCTGGGTGGAATATTTATCAAACTTCTGGTACATCTACAATCATTTAAAATAAGACATTACATTTACGACAACGGCTATCAACAAAGTCATAACAGTGCGCATCAACGCACAAAGAAATACATGTGTTTAAAAATAAACACACACTCACAAAGAAACAAATAAAGAAAAATACATAAAACAAACAAGAAATAAATATTAGACAAACATAAAAATATGTTTTCAGGCACTCGTAAGAAATAAAGAAGTAGACCACTAGACAACAAAAAAACAACAGACGTGAGTGGCTTACCCGGGACACGAACCCAGGACCGTCCGTGCGACAACCCCGCCTAGCTATGGAAGCGAATCACACTATCCTCCCTGCCATCTAGGCATCACCAATAAATGATGCTTCGATGACGAGTCATTAGTGCGATCCGCAACACATAACACCGGAAATTTACCATGTTACAATCTAAAGAAAGCGACAGAACGGTCACAAAGTTTGAGATAATTCAGATTAACCGCCAAAGAACTTTAGCAGTGATTCCTACAATGTACCTTGCTTGGCGATGCGTAAGAGTTACGTGACGGGAGGTGTCAACAAGCTAGCGGAAATTTCAGTGTTAATTTTGTGAGTGTGTGCGTGTGTGTGTGTGTGTGTGTGTGTGTGCGTGCGTGTGTGCGTGTGTGTGTGTGTGTGTGTGCGTGTGTGTGTGTTTTTTTTTTTTTTTTTTTTTACTTTCAACCATTGTCCCATACCAAACAGCTGCGTACAAAGAAATATTGCAGGATTTATCGGCACTGTGTGCATTCGCTCCGTGCCACCAGATAGCATGGTAAGTCACTATTTTCAAAATTGACTATTTGAATGTCGTTTCTTCCTGAAGTTAACCCCTGTATTGACAGAGTTTCGTTCGTTTGAAGTGTTGCGTCTTATATATGTGGTCAAATTTAATATGGTTAATTCCTACGTACTGTGTGGGTACGCTCGATGTGATTAATTATAAATGCAAAATGAAGGGTTCTGAGTTGAAAGGCAAGGATAGGTATTGGAAGCATGAAGACAGTTATCTGGACTTTTGATCCACAATATTTGTAAAGACAATAAAGTTCGTTCTCATTGGATTATTTGCTTCAGCTTTTGTATACTTTGAATAGACGTGCTTCTACCCCAGCCAAAACATTTCTTACCTCACATAAAGTAACATATCACACTGTTAGTTGTAAAAACCTCACACTCTTGCAGAAGATGCAGAAGAGCATATTTTATCAGCAGCTATAAATATGGTTTCGCTATTAATTGGGGAGTCTGCTGCAAAAAAAAAAAAAAAAGTTTAAATGTACCTTTGACTAACAAGAAATGTTACACTTGCCGTAAACTTTAAAATTAACGATATGTCCGAGGACTTGTCATGTGTTTGTTGAAGGCCTATGCTCCATAGGGAGCTAAAGGGTATTGATTGATTGACTAGGACATGAATGTTGATGAGCTGACTTGAAAAAAAAAGAAACTAAAAGTAAGATATTGTGGATTTGAGCTTGGCTAAGCAACCCACACTGATAACGACGTCCATTTAAAATACATCATGTGCGGTTCACTGCTGGTGAAAGAAAGCTTTATTGAAGTTTTCGTGTTTTTTTTTGTAAAGAGCATTGCTGCTGATCTGAAGCTGGTGGTCTGCTTGAGATCATTGATTTCCTGATGGATGGAAACATAGTTAATTGAATATGTGTAAGTATCTGTACAGATAGAGCTCATTCAGTGCGGTGTTATGGAGCACTACAATCCCTGATTCAAATCAAAGTTCCTGGTGCACAGTGAATGCACTGTATCGTCCATAGAGACGTTTAGCCTGGCATTATCCGAGTCTTTTATTGAATGAGGCAGTTGAAACAGTCACAAACGTAGTGAAGTTCTAAACTAGACCTGTCACAGCTAAATATTGTTCAACACTTTTATACTGATGGGGAAGCTGAGCAACTGCTCAACTGTATTTGTCTAATTTTCGTTACCAAGGACAGATATAATGTCCTGTCTCATGTATGACAATGAAAAATGAGTACAGTAGAACTCCATTTATCCGAACCCCAATTATCCGAACATCCAATTATCCGAACACTTTTTCCAGAAAAAAAAAATCAGGCGCCACCAGTCACGTTAGACTACAGTTCTGAATCTTTTGATGCGGCAAGCTTCAAATGTGTGCGAACAATTTGTAGACAATGAGATGGGCTAATGGACGGTCGCTTACGTACAGGAAGTCAGTTAGATCATAAAGTCAGTTAATATCTGGTTTACCAATCCAGTGTACGTGTTCATTCTAGGCAGAAAACTGGCTAAACAGACAGTTCAACTTAAAATAATTGTGTCTGCTACTACAGCAGAATAATTTTGGTGTACACGTATTTCTCTGTGCGATCTGGCATCTTCCAGTAGGCCTAAAGCATATAAAAGGAACCGCAATGTTTTGTCAATTGAAACGAAAACAGAAATTATCAAGAGACTAGGAAAAGGTGAAACTGTGCCTTCATTTGCAAGGATTTTCAATGTTGGGAAAGCTACCGTCTCTGACATCAAAAGTAACAAGGATAAAATTATGAGTTTTGCATCGAAATTGGATAGTGAAAATGGGTCGAAGAAACATAAAACCATGAGAAATGCGAAAGATTTGAAATTGGAAGAGGCTTTGTATATATGGTTTGTGCAAAGAAGAAGCAAAGGGGAACCTATCTCTGGCTCTCTATTGTGTGAAAAGGCACTTCAGTTCAACAATCAACTTGACGGTCCTCCTGACTTTAAGGCTAGCCAGGGATGGTTAAGAAACTTTAAATCTCGTCATGGCATACGAGAATTGGAGATTCAAGGGGAATCTTTATCTAGCGATGCAACTGCCGCTGAAAATTTTAAAGAAACATTCTTGGCTTTTTTGGAAGAAGAAGGTTATTTACTCGATGATGTGTATAATGCCGATGAGACTGGCTTATAATGGAAATCATTGCCTCAAAAATCACTTGCATCTCAGCGCGAAGCAGCTGCCCGTGGGTTTAAAAAGTGCAAAGAGAGAGTAACAATTTTGGTAGCCGCGAATGCCAGTGGAAGTCATCGTTTACCGGTGCTAATGATCGGCAAAGACAAAAAAACCACGTTGTTTAAAGAATGTGACATGTCTCCCATTGTGTTACAAAGCACAGAAGAGTGCTTGGATGAATAGTGAAATATTTCTTGATTGGTATACAAATCAGTTCATCCCAAATGTGAAGAGGTTGAAAGAACAAGAAAAGAAAACTGGAAAATTAATTCTTCTACTGGACAATGCACCATCTCATCCAGAGATTGCATTGAATGCAGTTGATGCAAATTTTAAAGTAATTTTTCTGCCTCCCAATGTAACAGCACTGATTCAACCAATGGATCAGGGTGTTATAGCAAAGCTTAAAAAGATGTACAAGAAGGAAGTCATGCGTCGTTTATTGTTGGCTGAAGATGAAGAAAGTGTGGTGGCGTTTTCCAAAAAGCTTAATCTCAAAGACTGCTGCTATATGTTAGCTGATGCTTGGACCACCCTGTCACAAGATAATCTCAACAAGGCTTGGAATAGATTGCTTGGGAAAAAAGGAGGAAATGAAACTACTGCAGTGGACACAAATGATGATTGTATAAATGAAGTTGTGGAACTGTTTCAAGCAATGCCTGGATTTTCGGACTGTGACAAAGATGATGCACACATGTGGCTAGAAGATGATAATGATTCTGGTTTTCAGTTTTTGAATGACGAAGAAATTTGGTCTTTTGTGCAAGAAGAAAACCAAATACATGTAGTGACCGATGATGAAGATTCCTCAGAAGTACATGATGTACTTGTAGATTATGAAGAAAACCCAAAACGTCGACCAAGTCCTGAAGAGGCCTTTATAGCACTAGAAACAGCGATGGCTTGGTACGAGCAAGAATATGACAGCTGTCCTACACAGCTTCTGCTGTTAGAGAATGCGGGACTTAGCAGCCAAAAGGAGACTATCCAGTTTGGTGCAAAAGAGGATTCCTCATTATTTTAAAAAGAGGGCTACATCTGTGCAAGTACATGTATACGTAAGTTGCGCCTGGTTTTGAATCGTTTGTAATGTTATTTTGAAAACATTTCTCTTTCTTAACAAAAATAATTAACACAAGTAGTACATGCACTGCAGTGTAATGAAAGATTTTGGTGATACAGTGATCTAATACAGTGTGGGTATTATTATTACAGTACAAGTAAATATGTTTTATAGTGTATTTTCCTTGTGATTGTTAATTATTTTTAGAAATATGTGTACATGTACTCGATACATCATGTAATCCAATTATCCGAACATTTGATTATCCGAACGATGCTCGGTCCCATGGGGTTCGGATAAATGGAGTTCTACTGTATGTGTTTGTTATTTGGAAGAAAATAACTTTAATCCTGAACATTTCACTGATAGTCACTTCCTTATTGAGCTAGCATTTTCTTCAATGTATGTGTCACAGTATGACATTCAGTTATTAAATTTTTTTTCCTTTCATCTGTTTCTAGTCTTTCTTTCGCCTTCAATTAATCAGCCATATTTTTTCTTTCTTTCGCTACACTTTCGTGGGGTTATCTCATAAGAACCACTTCTACCATTTTTGGGCGGGGCTAAATGCCCTACTAAAATCTTTTCACAGATTCTGAATATTGGCGCTCATTTTATGTCGTGAGTTGAATGAGATTATCTGTCACTTTCTAGCTGTTAGTACCACCGCTCTATTACCAGTGATTTTAACTCCTCCCATTTTCTTAATTTTAAGCTCCTACGAGCGTAATTCCGGGTGTAGCCATGTCATTTCTTAACCTAGACATGCAAACCCCTCCATCTTACACGTGCATAGGCCGGTATTTTTGTGCCGTCTCTTAAAACTCTTTCATTCTGATAGCTGCAGAATCTACTTGTCCTTTGAGTCATGGGAAAACGGATACAAGTGAGAGGCATTGCTTTTCAAGTGACCGAACACTCTCCTTCCTGCAGATCCTTTGAGTTCGACGACAACGGAAGAGTCTTCGTTTCTAATACGTAATCGCTTTGATTCCCAGTCGTAGGGGAGAAAATTCCTGTTTCCGTCACGCCTTCGTCACACGGGGTATTTTGTCGACATCCGTGCAGGTGTGGGCCATGAGTGACGCTATACTGTAAGAGATTCTGGCTATATATACTAGACCCTATATATACTAGACCCCCTAATTTATCAGTGCTCGCTGTCCCCACAGAAGAACTAATAGCCTGCTGAGTTGAATAAGTGTCATAGCCTATACCAGATATACGATAAGAAGGATTGTCTTAAACGCATTGGTAAGGACACTTAGTTAGCTAATACGGTAGAATGGACAACAAATTTTTACAAAAACACACAAATAGTAATACGTCTTACAAAGAGAAAGGACAAGGAAAACCTACTTTACGGCCACAAGGCCTTCGTCACTGACAAACAAGAGACAGAACGGGGAAAAAGTGAGAATTGAGTGGAGAACATGAAACTACAGATATAAGATAAAAAATACTCCCTTATTGTGTTGTCACATGTTGGAGCAAAGATGGCTGCCACTTAACCGGAAAGCGGAAGTGGATAGTGCATTAAAAGCAAAAAATAATGAAAACAAGGACTGGAAAACAGAGTGAGGGAAAAGTGATATTTTAAAAAAATAAAATAAATAAATTAAATTAAATTAAAATTGTTTTTTCCCTTTGTTTATATATATATATATATATATATATATATATATATATATATATATATATATATATATATATATATATATATATATATATATATATATATATATATATATATATATATATATATATATATATATATATATATATATATATAGAACAGGAGGGAAGTCAAGGGTGATGGCAATCATAGTAGAAAGTCATAATAAAACTGGGACTAGATAAAAAAAGGACGCCTCAGGCAAAAGAATGCTGGGTATTCAGACCGTAGAGTTTAAGGCAACCCATAAGATGAATGAGGCGTTGTTCCAAGCGGAACTGACTGTTGGCATCCGAGGAACAGGATCTGAGGGCTGTCACCTGGATGTCAGTGGCACCGTGGTGGCCAGGGCCATTGAAGGGGGTGGCCACAGGTGTGGATTTCTACTGAGAGATGTCGTAGAGGTTTCTGCAGAATCGGTCCCCACGTCGTGTGCCCGTTTGGCCGATGTAAGTAATATTGCAACGTTTGCATATAATAGCATAAATTACGTTGCGTGACTCGCATGTGAAACCATGGGTGATGGTGAACTTGGCCTTAGGGAACGACACTGAACGTGTTTGGATTACATACTGACATGTCTTGCATCGTGTTCGATTACATGGCTGAGTCCCAAAATGGCCATCGTTGACGGTTTTCAAACGGCTGTGGACTTGGAGGTCCCTCACATTTGTATCCCGTCCAGCAAGGGTGGCTCACTAAACACTTCCCGCGCCACTTGGTCAGCTTGGAGGAGAGGTAGGTTGCGATACAGGATCCTTTCGACAGCAGCACAGTCAGATAGGTAAATATTAACTTGACTTTATCAGAGGAGGTTTTGTGGCGGGGTTTGAGGGCCTCTAGACGTGAGATAGGGAGAACATTCTCTAAAGCAGAGGTAAGAACATCCTCTGGATACTGTCTCCTGCGGAAGAAGTCCAACATTTCCTGTGCTCGGCAACGAAAGTCGTCATCATCTTGGCATAACCGTCAGAGGCGGAGAAGTTATGAGAAAGGCAAGGAGTCATGCAAGCTATTTAGTTAGCTAATAGCCGCCCAGAGTTTTTTTCTAAACTTATATAAGTATATGACCCTAGTGCATCTTCCTAAAGATTAATAGAGTTTCTTAAAGTTCCTTTTTTTGCCGGGGTAATTTAATATTATTAAGTTTGCCACCAACCCAAATCACTGCGATGTTAATCTAATGGTATTTTTCCTGGATAGTGTGTGAAAGTGCAGTTATATTAATTTTAGTGACTGCTATTTTGTTCATTCCTAGTACCTTTGCTAAACGAGTTTTATAGCATATATATATTATGGAGTACTGTATTTTTATTTTCAACGGGCCCCACTTTTCTTTTCCATGTATCATGTATCATTTGCGTTCATTTATGAGGAGTTACTAGGGTTTTATTTTCAATTCGCCCCAGTCTTCTTTTCTCTGTAAAATTAATTGCGTTTATTTAATTCATTAGGCGTTGTGTTCATAATTATTAGACTGGGTTAATTTTTTCAGACGCTAGGAGAAATTCCGTACACCCTCACTTACTCTGTTTAATTGAAGGGGTGCGGGCAGAAGCAGGACTCAGGTTCAACACTATAACCAATCAAAATTATTCGGATAACGAGAACGGTCAGTAGTACGAGGGACAGTCAAAAAGTAATGCCTCGTAATTTTTAATTTCATTCAATAGGCAGGAAAACAGATAAAATTCACATTGAAATGTAGCCCCAAGTCTGAACTTCAAAAATTTATTTCTCAATGTAGTCTCCGTTATTTGTTACAGTTTTTGTCCATCTTCTCACAAGGGCATGTATCCTCGCACTGTAAAAATTTGTGTCCTTTTTCCTAAACCACTCGCGTACGGCGCGTTTAAGGGTCTCGGTGTCCTCAAAGTGATGTCCGCGAAGATCTTCTTTCAGTGGTCCAAACAGATGGAAGTCAGAAGGTGCAAGATCGGGACTGTAAGGGGGATGTGGTAGTAATGTCCAGTCAAATTCTGCAATCGCATCAATGGTGCATTTAGAGGTGTGTGGCGTGGCATTATCGTGCAACAATAGTGCAGTTCTCTGATCTTTTAATGGGTAAAGTCGCGAAGACGACCTCTAAGCTTCTTCAAAGTTTCAATGTAACGGCCTGCATTCACCGTGTTTCCCTGTTCCAAGAAATCGAGAAGAATCACACCCTTCTCATCCCAAAACACGGAGGCCATAACTTTCCCTACAGATGGTGAACTTTTGAACTTCTTTCTTGTCGGCGATGTTGTGTGATGCCATTCCACTGACTGCCTCTTGGATTCTGGTTCAAAAAAATGACCCAGGTCTTTAATAATGTTCTGGACACTGCCTTTACTAATGGAAGAAAGTTCATGCAGTGTTACCCGACGGTCACCACGAATGATGCCATCAACTCGATGAATGTTGTGTGGAGTCACTGCGGTAGACAGACGGCCAGTCCGCTTTGCGTCAGCCATTGGGGATTAACCTACTTCAGCTTCGTCACAACGATGTACCCAACGTCAGACAGTGCTAACATCCACTGTTGAATCTCCATAAACATTCTTCAAACGTTCGTGGATGCGAATTGGGGTCTCGCCTTCAGCACTGAGGAATTCTATGACATAACGTTGTTTTAACCGAACGTCTTTGGCTGCCATTTTTAAACTGTTACAGTGGTGCCACCTGTTACTGAAACAGGTTGGTAATGCTATATAGTACAGAAGAGTGTTTGAGGAATCCTGCAAAATTTACAAATTGCACACCGATGCAGTATTTACATACATAAAAAATAGGAGGCATTACTTTTTGACCTTCCCTCGTATTATCTAACGTTACGAAATTGGTACCGCGTGAGCAAAATATACATGAGTCATAAGTTAGTTTATGATATCATTGGCGAAGGTCAGATTTAATTTATTTGCAGCAAAAATATTGTCTAAGGGCGGCCCCAAAGCGACGCAGCGCGATGAATCATGGCGTGGGTTATTGCATCAGTATTGCTATTATAAATAACGGCGCCAAAGATTTTAGCGAGTGTGTCTAAAGAAAATTTTCCAGCCGTGACGAAAGCACCAGTATACAGTATACAGTATACATATCGTCTGCTCTACGTAAGAAATTCGATAATTGGCATTGTCACGGCACATATGGGAGAAGCTGTAGACTGCCCTACAACTTACCACGGTAATTTTGCCTTCTCAGGAGTAGCAGGTTCTAGACATCGTCAGAGGTGAAGAGAACAGGTGACGCGGTATTACCGGCGCCAGTACGTCTGCACCAGCAAAAGAAAGAAGTTCTCATGCAGTGAAGCACATACTTCAGCGGGAACGGATTTTTCTTAAAATCCTGAGCTCTTAGCTCGTTATAACACATCAAATAGGCGCGTGGCCTGATGTTTGTGTTTTAATACGGCCATAATAAAGCCGTTTGTCCTAAACCCGAAGAGGGGTAACTGGCCAGTTGAAAGAAGTTTAATCATCGGTGAAGCATCTACATCCTAAGTCAAGTCCATCGTTATTAATACCATAGTCATCAGCAGCTGTAGTTTTGGAAAGGAGAAAGGGAAATCATTCCTTTCCGAATGTTGACGAGAGGAGGGGCGTGAAGTAGACGCCACTCAGCAGAAGAAGGTAGTGTCAGAGAGACACTGAGCGGCAGCAGAGCAGAGAGTGAAGTTACAGAGTCAGATTGAAAGACTTACAGGACAGCCTCTGAGTTAACGCTGAACAGTCGGTTAGTGGATCAGTGCTTGTGGTACCGTTGTTAGCGGTGTAGGACATCAGTTAGTGCATTCAATACTGGTGTAGACATTTAGTTATACGTCTGCAGCAGGACAGTGTGTTAGAGTTAATAATAATAATAAGATAGTTAGGAGAGGCGGCTCTTAAGTTGAGACCCCCCTCCAAGTAGATTTTGTATTATCCTTAATTCTTTTTTCCATGCAGGTTGAAAGAGAGGGTGTAATTGTTTCTTTATAGTGTCTGTCAGTTTACTTATTCTGTTTCAGGTTTGTGCAACTTCCCTGAGTTATTTATTTTGCTGTGTTATTTGATTTGTTGTATTAATAAACTATAAAATGTACACTGGATCAGTTTTCTATATCTATACTGTACTTATATGGTTGTCTGTGTAGTTGTGTCTGTGGACTTTTAGTGAACCCTTATCTCCTTTATGGTAGTCAGAGGTGATGAGTAAGTAGCTATTACCGAAGTCACAAGTGGCGAGGGAGAGTCAATCTCGGTTCTCACCCTCGAAGCTATAAGCCTCATCTTCCACATTCACTGTCATTCTCATCTACTTCTATCTTCTCATACTTTCTCCTCCTAGTGTCTTGTCTGTATACTCAGACAAACTCTAAACTTAAATCCACCTCTTGACAATATATATATATATATATATATATATATATATATATATATATATATATATATATATATATATATATATATATATATATATATATATACATATACATATTAATTTTAATGACTATTGTAACTGCCCATTTTTTATAAACTTTGGATGGCATAAGTGGGTTTTTTCTCTGTAGTTTTTTGGGTAACCCTAGATTGGGGAAAGCACTGCATTCTTTCGAATGTTTACTTCTAACTAATCAAGAGCTCCCCTTACGCAGGGCTAACCCTGCTGTGTATGTATCATTCATTCGCCTCGGGCAATTAAATGTCTGCGGGCACGGGTAGGGAAATCCCCACAAGCAATGCATAATTATATTTGTGTATACATTGACCTGTCGACAACAGCGACATTGGAATTCCCTGACATTTTGGTATAATTTGTGAGCCCGCGTCGTGGCGCGAACCATTTCGCGGAGCCAATGACTAGGGCGAGCCGGTTTGAAGTCAAACATTTTCAGGGGACTGGAAGGAAAATATAGTTGGTGTGTGTGGCGTTATCTGTATGGTAGGGTATGAATAAAATACAATTTTATGTGTTCGTAATAGGAAAAACCAACGGGCTGATCACCCGTTTGCCAGACACTTCGATTACGGAAACAACGGCAAATGGGTTGATTTGCCATTGCCCTAAAGACGCCACTAGGCGTGATGGGAAACAATGGCAAAGAAAACCTATCTGCTGTTGCCCTAAGATGCCACTAGGCGTAATGGCCACTGACTGCTTTGACGGTCGGTGGCTAAGGACAGAAGAAGAAGAAGAAGAAGTAATAGGAAAAGAGAGGCAGAGGTACACCAAAAAATCTCACGGAGAAGAGAACTGGATATAGAGGTGAAAAGAATAAGGAAAACACGGAAAGAACTTGAGCGGATGGCACGGGACAGGAAGACTTGGCGTGTGTTTGTTGAAGGTCTATACTCCTCGGGGAGCTAAAGGGTATTGATTGAATAGGGTAATACTTCTTGTCTTTTTCGCAGAGAAGTAGCTATAAGTTTCGGACACATTACAGTACCCGTAGTCGCTCCATATGATAATTCTGTTTAGAATACCAGTTTTAGTGGATACAGTTGTTTGTTGGATCCCAACTTTATTGGATCCCCTTCCTGGAACCCCAGCTTGGGTTTTGTTTCCTGAATAAATCTAGCGACCTATGATCCAACTACTTCAGAGCTCATTATCCCTTACACTACCTGTTACAGATCACACGTTGCAGCTCCACCGCAAACGGGTTACGCGTCACACTTGACCCAGCCCACCTGTTTTCCTCAGTCATTTCTTCTGGATTTACCAGTTGCTATATTCATCTATGTAACTCTGATGTTGTTACCTCAGAATGTAGCCACGGTTTGCTAATAGCCGTCCCCAAGGAAAGGTAAATTGGCAGTGTAAAGTCTTGACTGCTGATACCACGAGAGTGAGAGCCTAGAACCACCGTATCACTGCATAGAAATGAGTAGTAGACTTGTTTTATTGTCTTAATATACACGCAGCTTAATTAAATCGACAGCAGCAACGGAAAGGAACTTCCTATGGCTGGAAGCTTCTCACGCAAGTTAGAATGGTTGTAGTTTGATGGACCCAGTCGATCCCAACTCGGTGATTTTTCCAAAGGAAAAGATGTATATGCCTCGGAATTTAGTTAGGCAGAGAGACAATCGTCTTCTTGATTTTTTTTTCTCTTCTTGAAAACTGGGGATTGTCCCATTCTAGTTAGAAATTACAGTGTGGTTCACTTGGTTTACTAACACTTCAAATTTGTTAATTGTTTTTATGATACGCTAAACAACTGACTTTTAGCGAGTTTGTTTTTATTTCTTTTATGTGGATTTTCAATTATATATATATATTTTTTTTTTTTTTTCTTTTTTTTTTTCTTATCCAGCGGCACTTGGGCTTTCAGCCCTTCGGCCCAATGACATGTCATTGCGAGGCTGGGGAACCTGAGGACTTTCCTTCCAACCCGGTCAGGAGCTTCGCTCCTTCCCATCCACAGAGGGTTTATATATATATATATATATATATATATATATATATATATATATATATATATATATATATATATATATATATATATATATATATATATATATATATATATATATATATATAATTATATATGTGTGTGTGTATGTGAGTGTGTGTATGTGTGTGTGTGTGTGCACTTAGCGGAGAGGATTTACTTTCTATTTTACCTGTCACTTGAATGTTAACCTGTCCTGTCCTTACTGAAATAAGTAGTATATTTCGGAGAGGAAGATTGTATTTATGTTATTTAACAATTGTTGCGAAGGTGGCGGTAAAGAAGAGATTTAATACATAGACATATCTTCTTCTCTCCTGAAGGTCATATTTCACTCTCTATTTACATTCGTGACTCTATTTCTATCTACAATCAGTATCTCACTCAATCTTGTCTGAACTCAGATATTCTCTAAAACTACCTCGTGATAATATATCACGTCGATCAGTGTCATTAGTCTGGTGAGGAAATCCGGTATTTTACTGTGACTTTCCGGGAGTAATTCGACGCTTATCTCATTGCCTAATGGATAGGATGATGACAATCGCCCTAAATCCTGCTAATTACAAGTTGAGTAAAGGCCTGCACCTGGACCACGGTAAAGATAAAATGCATTGCTTTTTCCGCCACATGCCTTATAACCTCCAAAGATTCGCCGAGATAGTGATTGTAAAAAAAAAAATGCAGTATTAGAGTAAAAGCTCCTATCTTCTGAGCCCACTGAAGTATATACCTCTACACAGAAAATACATGACTGTAAGCAAGTACCCGGTCCTAAGAGGTACATGGAGAACATCAAACACATTGGTCCCCTAAACTGTAACACCAAGGACACTGAATGCACATTGCACTTGTTAACAGATTTCATCAACAAGACACTCACAACTAAGTGGTTAACACTTACGCGAATGCGCATTTAACCACATCGAAATGTTACTGAGTAGCTAAATAACTTCATTTTAATACATCAACAGAGAACTGTTGTTTCTCTCAATTGTCCTTTTAATCATCACAATTACTTTCATTTATAATACTTTTTAAACTTTGTTTATTCGTGTGCTAAATATTTTCTTTCACTAGTTTAATTTAATACATTTTCCACTATAATATTTACATACTTATAAAGAACAAGAGTTGGGTCACTACGAAATTGAAACTTTACGTAATATGTTGTTTTATGTAGCTCTGAGCTACTACTTTCAGTTGAGGGCAAACTTCTGTCGAGCCAGTTGTCATTATCGACCTATATCTCCAACGAGGAAGCGTGGCTGAATAGCAGTCTTGGAATGAGAAGATCAAGTCACACTAGGCTGTTGGAAATTGCTAACTCTGACATATTTAAAGGAGGCCTAGCAGAAGGGGTGACCTACCTAACCAAGCGCGTCCATAGCGGCGGATCGTGGGACGATTCCAGATATGAAGCGTCAGCTGCGAACTAAGCCAGTTTATTATTTGACGAATGAACAATCGCTGACCAAAAGGCAGTGTTCCTCAGCAGGATGGGGACAGGAAACAGGTGGCATTGCTCCCCCACTGAAATACCCCATATGACGGGTGCATCAAGCGAGTAAAAGCCGCTAAGAGCTCTAGCCATCAGGAAGGAAAACCTCGGTAAATAAACCAACCATACTGCCTTGCAGTTAATAGATAAACAAACAACACAGAAAGGTACGTTATCAGGCACTCGGTGAGAAATAAACAAGTAGAAGACTAGACAACAGAAAAACAACAGACGTGATAAGGCTTACCGGGAATCGAACCAGGACCTTCCGAACGGCACCCAACACCTAGCCACGGGAGCGAATCGCCACTATCCACTCTGCCAGCTACGCACTACAAAAATAGTGCATCGCCGACAGTCGTCTAGCACGACCAACCCCCCCCCCCCCATTCCCCCCCCACCCCCAACCGGATATGTACCTAAGGACGACCCAGACTAATTATAGACCCAATCACTTCTGCAGTTTCACTATTAAACAGTATAGGCCAGATTACACAAGACAAAGACCTTAATACTGTGTCTAGTAAGTGATAGAAGAATGAGAATAAGTAAAGGACAGAAGTGTCGTTTCGCTCCCGTGGCTAGATATTCAGAAAAGCGAAAACAATGCTGCATTGGCTGAGCACGTTAATTCTATAATATGCCGACAACTTTTGTGAAGGATTAAGCAATTATTATTTTCAGCTCGTCAAGCCCCCATTTCTGATTTACTCAGTGGAATTCTTATTATTCTGGTATTGCTCTGTTTAGAGTGTGTTTACTAAACTGACCGAGACAAACATGCAGTACATTTAAAATGATTGAATCGAAGTTAAATTGGTATAATTACAAATAACAGATTTAATAATCATTTAAGTTTAACAAGGTTTTAGAAAATTTGAATAATGAATTATAAGCATAAAGTTTTCATCACAGTTGTGATGGGAAGTTAGTCTTAAAGGAGGTCGCTTGATAGCTTATAGGGCTACCTAACTTCCAGTGGTATGTTCTGCTTCCGCTGATGGGTTGGTTCTGTTCTGATAGGTCACTGGAATTCTCGCGTCTCTGGTGAAGATTAAAGGCGCAGCACGTTCCCAGAAATGTCAAGGAGTAACTGCAAAGCTGGTCCCGTGTTTCTACGTCAGTCCACTTCTACCCTCACTTTGTTCCAGACATTAGTACCCTCCTGGTACAACCATGAACTATGGTAAAAGATTAGAAACGAAACACTGTCCTGAGTATTGTCCTGAGTACCCCATACCTATGTGTGTGTCTCCCCCCCACCTCCACCCCCCCCCCACCCATCTTCCTATTCCACCATCCCATTTAACTCAGAATTTACCCTCGATGAGAATTAAACTTAATCCCTCGAGAGAAAACTTTCTTTACATTTAAATTGAATAGCTTTATCTTTACTTGTATTCTACATTTAAATGAAAAGGTTAATAGTACAGATAGAATATGTTTTCATTTACATCTACACTTGTTGAAGAGTTTGAACCTTTCATTAGTTTTAAAGTGAATATGTTTATACAGACATTTACACTAGTTTGAAAATGTAACATATTTAGAATGTACATCATTTCTTTTATCTTTCAATCCCTGCTCCATATGGAACTTGGGACTACCTAATGCTGTTAGTTCTCTTTAAGAAACTAGCGATAAAGTAGTCACCAGACCTTGCAGTAGTGAGTCATGAAATCATCATTCCATACGCTGAGGTTACCAGCCTCAATGGACATCCACTAGCGATTTTCGCATATTAAAATTCTCAGGGCAATATATACAAATTAGTTCACATGTTAGTAATGAAAAAATATAGAATTTGAAATGACAACTTACGCCAATCCTGGCTCACAGACTTGATTTTTTACTCAGATGAATGAAGTTAAGGCACTTGATTAGTCCTCTTGGGGGTCGTTACTTTTATAAGATAATTCCCTATATGACTCCGTGTATTCAGTTTCCTCAGACGGTGACTTTCCTTATTAAACTAGTAGAGTTTTCCTGGGCTGTTTTGTAAGTCCTTATGAATTCTCCAATAAAAGGTGTCCGGTCTGATTAGATGTAATCCTGATTCTAACTACTGGCAAGTCTTGTGTCTTTGGCAAGCGATTCTCACAGTGAAATAACACTGAAACGTGTCAGGTTATATGCCTGTCTACCCCAGCATCTGTCTGTTATGCAGCTGTTCAGGGCTCCAGTCATTTCAAACAAAAACGGTAGGTGGGGTAATTTCAAAATATTCCGACATGGAATAATTTCGCGCATGATGCAAAGGTCATGTCTCCCATATGTGGTATAAAAACATCCAATTGCCTGGCAGGCGAACTCACCAACACATCTGTAAACTCATACGACAATGTGTATCAGATGGAGCAAATTATTACTATCTAAAGTAATCTTGTCATAACAAGTCGGACAGTAAGCGATTAGGTTATCCTTGTCTGTCCAAAATGTGTCACCCAGACAAGTAATCTCATATCTATCGAGCACTCTGGCCTTATCAGCAATTGGCAAATACGCTGGCGATTTTCGTGTTAATCGGTAGCTGCCAAGGTTGGGTACGCGAGAGTACGCCTGTCTTTTCAATATTGCATCACCTGTCTAATATCTTCATCAGGGATGGTTAGGTAAACAGACGAGACAAAATATACTGAAAGGAGTGAAGGAATGTTGATAATACAACATATCTGGTACAGTGCAGAGAAAGAAAGAGGGTGCCGGTCACTGAAACAAGTAAATAATTATAATCAATTCAACAAATGTCCAGGATACGGCCGTAGTGAACAAGTGAGCGACAAGAGAACGACCCAAAAGTCACTTTGTGACAGGCGCATGTCCAAATATAAAAGACTGCGTTGTATGGTTTTTTCCTGTATTACTTTTACACTTGAGATTGTAGAACCAGGATTGTCTTCTATTGCTATTAATTGGTTTTTTTCAGTGTCTGTCTTTGTCGTAGATTTATGATAGGGGAATTAAGACATAGATTGGTCCCTTCTGAATAGAAATAGAACAGGTGATAGCTCAGTGGGAGATAATATAAGAAATAGATTTTTCACGAGTGAGATGATGGAAAATAATAGAGTCTGTCCCTGACACTCGAGAAGCTTCTCTCGGTCAGCCTATCTCTACAACAGATCTAGATTAGTCAGACAGTCTACTAGAATATATATATAGTAATATATATATCACTCACACACACACACACACACACATAAGTGACGACAGTTAGACGCACAGACGTGAAAACTTCAACAATGGAATATAGATATTTTGGAACGAGCTGACCGACACACTTGAATAAGTTTATGTAAAGATTATTTATCATAAGAAAATATACCACAACCATAAATTTGAATATCAATCACATATAAATACACATTCACATAAGTTAATGAATTACTTAAAGAATAGACCCATAGGTGTAATCCTTTCCCCCTCCGTTGAGCCCACGATCCCGTTAGCAGAAAAGTTATAGCCCCAAAGAGTCACAGATTTATACGCTATGATCTAGGATTTCCCTCTACAGTTAAGAACAGAGTTGATATATTATCTATTCTAAGAGGAAAACATCATTAGCAACAAACTTGCATAAAGAAAACACAAAGTGGGTGCATAAATTATACCATAAGAGAATCACTCAGTCCTGTTTCTCTCTGTTCATTCACCAGTGGCCACTGACATTCTTTCTTACCTACAAACTTGATGACTTGCACCTTCAGGCGCAAACTTTAGGACACACACACACCGTGAATCCGTGTTCTTTTTGATAAAGAGAACCCCAGCTCTGCAGATACAGGTTTCATCCAATGTTCCGGGGAGCGTTCACTTTACAACTATATTTGAGGATTACTGTTTATGTCACTTGAATCAGTTCGGGTAAGAAATTTTAAATTGGCTAACAATGTCAGAATCTCGAGGTTTCCAGTACGTAGGAAATGACAGGTTGGTAACTTCTCTCAATATAAAATTATTGGTCACACCACAATTGGTCAAACGTCGGAAATGTTACTATTTGTAATTTTTCTCGCCACAGGGGCTGGATGTATATGAGAGTTAGGGAAGAAATGGAATCTGGCTCGATAGGCCCAGTTACTGCATTTAGTCTTAAAATTCGTGAGATGGGTACTCTGTCTCTTTCTGGATGCAAACACAATGCCAGACAGATTGTAACTTGGACACCCACGTATTTAAGTACAAAATGTTTCTTCTAGGTTATTCTCATATATATATATATATATATATATATATATACATATATATATATATATATATATATATATATATATATATATATATATATATATATATATATACTGAAACCGCTGGTAGATTTTGGGCTTGACCCATTTACTGTATAAAAGAAAAAGAAACATACAGAAACTTAATCATAATATTATACACACATCCTATCCTACCCTCGCGTGAAATATAATATTCACTTCAGTTATTTAAATCAGAAACTATAAGCTTAGAGCTTGTCTCATCGTTTAGAACTCCCGAGAAATAAACTCTAGTCATTTTAAAAAAAAATCAATCATCCTGAATTAGAAATACGTACATATTCCGTCAATACTCAAATGATGAAACGGTGCATTTACTTTGTTAGTTAAATATATTCTCCAACGCAAACTGAGATTATACTTAATAAAGTAATCTAGAAACGAAGCTAGATATGTCTAGAGAAACTGCGGAGTCTGAATGAATGAAGTCTAAACTGCTGGGGTTTAAATATAGGAAACTGACAAAGAATGCTACGCTATTTCCCGAAAACCAGAACATGCCAGACTTAACACTGATAACACCTCGGGGAATTTCTACGTTCAATCTGCAAAATCAAACGAATTCGTCACACCGAAACCGAAACCAGACTCAGGCAAATCGAGCGAACAGTCTCTCTTAGATCTTGTGTAACATGATTTACCAGACCGTGCGAGATTTTCTTCGCTCGAGAATTCTGCCTGTAGACTATGGTCATAAACGCAATATAAGCGAGCTTGTCTTTGATCTCAAATCTTTCACCGTGAATAATTAACTTATAGGCGAACAGATCAGGGAAAAGTGATAGACAATGGTCTTCCTTATTATCCCTCTCGAGAACGAATTAACACGATTCGATCTCTCATCAAAGAACTTAGCTAACCGCAATAAAATGCGTTGCTAAATTAGAAAGGAAATGACAAAGGTTTGAATTGCTAACAATCTAGCGTATGCGAAAAAAAGGTAAAAGAGCGAAAGAAAGGTAAAAGACAAGTGTAGAATAAAGAATAGATATCTGAAATCTATTAATCATAATATCTCTGCCACAGTCTTATCGAACCAACGTCCTTCTCTCACCTCTTGTTGGTCTGATATTTTTTTCTGTTTCTCTCTTCCATATTGGTGATCTTGTCATACAATGAAATACTTATTTTCTTCGCCAGCATCCATTTATGAATGTCTGTTACTTGTTGGTCTATGCAGCTATAAATAGGTACATGAATCTGCTCTTGATTTAGGGAAGTCAAAGGCAAGGAGGACGGGAACCAGTTTTCCCACCTCATAAAGTTGAGACCTATTATAGTGAAATCTTTAACACTTCCCTCTCATGCGGCAGTATGTTCTATGAGAGCCCTTGTACTTTATTTTACCTTCTACTTTCATAATCCTTCTTTGTTTTCACACTTAGCTATTGAATTTACTAAAATGATAGCAGCGGACGCATATTTGAAAAAATGAAAAGTTAAAACTGACCAGAGATTTGAGCCGCGTCTGGAAACCTTTACATTACATGAATCAACAAGCCTGATCAAGAAACCTGTATGGAAAATACAATGAATCATTAACAGACTAATTCAATACTCCTAACTACAGTAGACTGTATACGCAGCTGCACACGTGTAATATGCCTTAGTCTCCGTAATCATCTACTTATCGTAGATATGATTTGGTCTGTATGCAACATACCTTTTTATTTGTCGTCGCTAATGTAAGGGAAGTACTGATCCTGTTTGAGTACTTACGAGTCTTGGCCCAAATATAACATTCGGCCAGTCTATGAACATTTCGTTTTTTTGTTTTTGTTTTATGTACGAACGCATCATAACCAAACTGAATGTGCGACTTTTGGTCTTGTGTATTATCAGCTGGCAATAGCTTCTATAAACAAAGCTGATTAATCCTACATTTAAAGACCTATGCGCGTTGGAATTGCATAAGTGTCGGACTCTAACGGAAGAACATATTAATTTTTTTTTTTTTTAAATGGCTTACCTACTGAATGAAGCCGCTACAACTCTATACTGGATATGTGCGCCCAGTAATTGACTACTCGCTCCCCCTCCATACTATTGCAAGCAAAAGCCTCCTACAAAAGCTAGACAAAGTCCAAAATCACGCTCTACGGTTTATAAGTGGTGCCATGAAGACAACGCCGACAGATGCATGCGAAATCAACACCAATATTGAACCCTTAAACCTAAGAAGAGAACGTTCAGCTGTGGAAACATACGAAAGGTATCTGAGAATGGACACAAAGGAAGAGAATAGAAAAATGATAGAGCAGTGGCACCAAAAACACAGAATACAAAAGACATCTTTTCTTAAAAATGCAAAAGAAGCTAGATTCAAACACCACCTACCAGCAATTAGAAAGCCAATGGTAACTATCGATAATGAATCAACTTGTTGGCAGGCAACTACTGCCACAGTAAGAATTGAACTCTCTGACTCCTCAGCAGACAAGAACACTCTAGTACCACTACTGAAAACCATCGCTTTAGAAAATGTAGACTCATATCAACAAGACATGATCCATGTCTACACAGATGGATCTGCATTTAAAGCTACAACCAATGCTGGATATGGCGCAGTGATAAAATACCCATACTTGCACCCAGAAGACCACCCTTGCATCTTTGGCCCTTGCTGAGAAATTTGTTCCAGCTATGATGCAGAAATAACGGCACTAGAAAAAGCATTGTGCCGGTGTGACGTGTGATGTAAATATAGCCACGGAGATCCGACCACGTTTGCTTCCTTAATTAGCGTTTACGTTCTGCTAAAGTGAACCACGCAATTCGCTGTTTGTCTGACTCATAATTTGTAGCCACGCCTATTTTCCCTGTCGATTTGGTTACCTACTTTCTCAACAGAGGGGAGCGAATCATGTTTGCTTACCCGGATTCTCACGCTAGCGATTTGCCAATTATCGGCAATTTGACAGACGCGCGTAGAATATATAACGGTTTGTTTGTTTGAAGAATCAAGGGCGATAATATTATTCCCGTACCTTTGATGTTTACATTTTTCAGGGGGACTTAACTAGTATTTGCTCTACGGCAGGCGGAGATAATCTAAGAAAGCCCGTTCGCAAGGGATGTCTTTGATGTCGTTTCGGCATAGCGAGTGAGCGAACAGTAGAATTATTTATCTTAGAAGTTTAGCTCGAGGATTCCCCTGATACGGCCGTAGGTGTGAATTTTCACATCTGTTAGAGATATTGCACTAAATCCGTATATATATTGCCTTCTCTCCTAGTCAGTTATCAGTCTCTCAGAAATTTTGGATAAATCTAATCACGCCAGACTAGGAACCATTTTATTCGTTAAATGTGTTAAATTGTCCCGTGAGGATTTAAATTTCTGATTGTGGTAATAATTAAAGTTGTGCTTAAGTATTAAATGTGTTGAAAGTTTTACCAATTTTATTCACTGCTATTCCATAGCGTCAAGACTAGCGAAATAGGAAAACGCGCGGATATTCTCTTGCCAGTGGTTCAGTAATGTAAAATCCATCAACCATTTTTTTAGCTGACTTAAGTATAATGTTAAGAGTGACGGATAAAGTGACAGAGTAGTATGCGCATTATATTTCTTTGTGTGTAAAAATTTTTTTAATGACTAGCGTTTATATCATGTGTTAAAAAACCGATAGACGCCAACAATCAACTAGCTAGTAATGACAGGCGATATTTGTTTAGGACGTAGTCATGACATCGTGCGCTAACATTTTTTAACTGTAAATTTGAGTAAAGGGACATACCAATATACCCAGATTTTTCCATTTAATTTTATCAGCCCGCTGTGGCAATATATATAACATTTTTCCCGACTACTGACAGTCATTTACCCAAGTGAATTTTTATCCAGGAGTATACACTGTTTCGTAATCGGTACTCATCTCAAAGAGTCAGCCGATAGGATTTACCATCATCACCATCAGTGTTACATATGATAACATTTAGCTTCGCAACCAGATGCTTAGCACTACGGGAACTAACTTATCCTCTTTTCCAACTGTGAACGTCCAGAGCATGTCTTGTTTCAGTAACTATTTGTGGTGACAGCGATTTCATCCAGGGAACATTAAGACACCAAAGTTGGCGTCCACCTTGTAATTATTACTCGAGATTAGGCTGGACTGGGGCTATCTTTGGCAACCCCACCTGAAAATATATGCTCAGGGATTATTGTATGTTTTCAATGGATACAAACATCCCTAGTAGGTAAGCGAGATTGCATGTGGCCACAGATTGACAGAGTGAGAGAAAGATGAGTGAAGATTTCCTTTTGTTATAATCATTGTACCCACTTCTGTTTTATTCGCTAACCTGATTATTTTATTGGATAGCTTAAGTAGAAACTTTGTTCTTACTGTACTGTCTATTCTATACCCTAGTGTTAATCTTTGACATTTTGGGTTATTAACTTCTTGCGGGATCTTTTCTCAACAGAGGGGAGGGCACTTATGGGGTTATTTTCTTATGTCTGTTAAACTTGATTTATATTGATTTCTATATGTTTGATGTCGTGAGAAGTTTAAGTGATAAATACGCTAAACAAAACTTAATTTATCTTGTCGGTTAGCCCCATACCCAATTATTCATAGTTTTTTCACGTTTGTGAGTCTTGCTGTCACATAAGTGTGTGTGTGTGTGTGTGTGTGTGTGTGTGTGTGTGTGTGTGTGTGTGTGTGTGTGGATAACTTATAATTAACATTAAAGGGAAGTGTGACAGACCGTCTTCTTCTAAAGATAGTCGTATAGATAGGCTGGACTAGAGAAACCACTCATTCCAGAGACGGATCTTAACTTTAATCTATTTCACTCTTGGAATCTATTCTAACACCTTTCTTTCTTATATACCCCACCATTCTGCTCTACTCAGACGGGACCAAATAAATCTCTATACCTATCTTTAAAAATTTACGACAGCCGGATAATCTCAGACGTTGAAAGTGGCATCACTCCACCTGAGGACATCGCTATATCTCAGATTCAAAATCAGCACTCCAAGCCCTAGAAAGAAAAATGTCTCCTGATGTTAAAAACACTTGCACATTAATTGACCAGCTGTTCACATCCTATGGCGTCGAAGTTACACTCCAGTGGATCCCTGGGCATATCGGAGTCCCAGGCAATGAAAAAGCCGATAAACTATCAAAAAGTGGAGCAGCACTGCCCCATTTCCCATTAAGTACCACACTGCAAACCTGCCAACAGATCCTGAGAAACAATTATAGGCAAGAATGGCTAAACCAGTGGGCTACCTCCCAGACAGGGTGTCCATTCTTTAAACATCAAGCTAAATCAAACCCTCAAGATCCAGTTAAACAACCGAAAAGAAGAGATCATGCCCCCGTCAATAAACATTTAAATAGAATAGACCCACTACGTGAACCAAACTGTCGGCACTGCCACCACCATGAGGAATCAGTTGAACACCTACTGTTACAGTACCCAAGACTAACTGACCTGCGACACCAGCTACTCCCATCGCATCCAACCATCCACAATACGCTCTACACATCATCACAACAACTGAGGAAGACTTGCACCTTTGTCAGAGAGGCAATGGGCTGTCAATAGCTACCTGCTCACAGCTAAAGTGATTATATCATCATCACATATAATGTTTGAGTTTTCCCCCTTACCAAACGGAGGAAAAATGCGAAGCGATCTGCACAGCTGATAGCAGAAATAAACTGAACCGACAAGATGTTCGATCCACACACAACAATACTAAGGACACGTGATCTTACAGAATCCTGTATTCAGTTACCCTATGTTAAGATTTATATTTTCATAAAATATTTTAAGATAAACTCATTCTCATCTGACTAATTTACAGCTAATACATAAGTTATCGGCTAATCATCGTATGTCACGAATAGATAATACAGTCACTTGCAATTATCGATATATTCTTTTTGCGTTACTAAAAATGTCATTTCATTTTTGATAGATACGAGACAGCCGTTGTTTGTGGACAATATTTAAAAATAACTTTTTGATATCTATAAGCTATCGAGTTTTTAGCTAAGTCTGGTAAAAGACAAATGTAAGCAAACATCTGACAACAGAATTTCTGCAAGTTTCATCAGCAAAATTACCAAAATGGCAGTGAGGAAGAAACATTCGTGAAGAGTTAAAACATGTACTTGAAAAGTTTTTACGGTTTAATCTTCATAAAATTCTATTTAATTTACTGAGCAAATAATTTTATTTATTTATTTTTTTTCCTTAACCATTCTCTGGGGGTTATAGATTTTCATCCGAAGAACATAATAAACTTAATGTCTTGATTTTTTTAACAAACGTGCGCCCGATAAAGGAAATTAATTACTCTATTGACTGCCTCTTCTGTGGAGCTGTCTAGACACTTCATTTAAAGATCTTTACTAGTATACAAGTACTCTATATTTTATTACTTCCCTCATTGAAGAAATAAAAGCTTGTCTTTCATATTATCCTAGTTCGTGTCGTGAAATATTCTAATCCACATATATAAATTATCAGGTAAATATAAAGCCTAATAAATACATATAATAAAGAAAGGAAGAAGAATGGTAAAGAACAGTGCTGTCACAATGACAGTACTCGAAATCCCCTTTGTTTTATGCTTCGTCTGCAAATTGTAACGTTTCCACGTTAAATATAAGCCACTGCATAAATACAAGCGTTTCCACAACACATTAAAACGGGTAGTGCATTTCTAAGAAAAACATTGAGAGGCACACTGCGTAATGACCTAAATTAATCCTAACATTAATTATACTACGTTACCAAAACGAACGAACAGATGGACTCAAATAGAAAGAAGGGAGGGCTGAAAATCAGGAACGCATGCAAAATTAAACACGCGTCTCGCTATTAATGCCACCCCCAACAAGCGTAACGCGATACACAATTACTACTATCACGCGTGTAAGGCCACATGCACTAACTTTTTTTCAGACGGACAGTGATAAAAACACTAACCTTCTTTTTAAATCCTGAAAAACGCTTATTAGAAAAGATAACATTAGATGGGTTTACGTTTGAAAACATTACAGTACCCAGACAGCACATCTTCGAAACAGGAGGTAGAAGAAATTGCATATTTTGAACGCAGCCACTTAGCTCTTTTAAAATTGTATATTTGGGTTCCTTAGGGCTTGATGACAAAGAATATGTTAAGTGTTATGCAAATAGTCTAGGAATTAACAAGTTATAGCCAAAATAAAATGATGGTGCTGTCAGACAACACCCAAAATCAGAATCGCTCAGTGGTAGATTTTTTAAACCACCATTGTACGGGAAATGGGCCACAAGTTACATTTGAACTGATTGGCTGGAATGATATGTAAGGCTAAACACGATTAGTCGGACTATAAATGCTATCCTTGGTTGTTAGGGGAGACGTAGGAAGGTAAAATTTTTTCAAACACTTGTCGAAACGTCGCTCCATTGGCCAGACTCGCTGATATAATCACTTAGGAGCGTTAGTTCGAGACCACTAGTTCAAATAAGCTTGATAAAGCAACAGTGCGTTGAAGCCAGCTCATATTTTTGCTAAATAAAAGCCTGGAACATAAGCAGATGGGAATTTGTGCCAGTATTTGTGCCAGAATTCATTGCTGGTCAACGTATCTGTGTTTATTTCCATGAATTGTGGTAAGCTTGAAACATTCAGTATCTTTTAATGAAAATTGAATGTGAATTGTTAATTTATGCCTGTATATATGTGTAGTTCAGTAGCAAACATGATGTAAAGCCTATAATGCTCCAGCCTGAACAGAAGGTGTCGGAGGAAAGTAAAACGGCATGGAATGGCCAAACAGTACACAGACACCTAGATTATTGATTAGACAGAAATAATGCTGGAAGTGCAGAGGCGTAGTAACCATTAAGGAGGTTAATGCTGGTATAAAGTATTTCAGATGAAGCTGACAGTTGGCCTAACGCTCTGAACTCAATGTTTGTGATGTATTGTGATCAGTGTAGAAAGAGAGTATAAGTTGGTTATGACGTAGAAGGTACATCCTTCTTGTTTTCAGGGACCGTGGTCTTGACGTTATTGAGCAGCACCTGGTCAGAGCTTTGCTGAAATCCAGAGTCGGACAGCATACTCCTTGGTCCATTTAGCTATCAGTGAGGTGTCTCCAGAGCCCAGGGGAGAAATCGAGCAGAGGAGTCTTTTCCTGCCGCCATCACGCAAGATAAGCTGATGTGGCCAGCTGAGCTCAACATTATGTACCCCCATCTTAAAATAACATTGTAACATAAACTTAAGAGGGGAAGTAAATTGTTTTAATACCAGGAACTGAGAACATCTCCAATACTAGTTCCCATAGAAACAAACTATTGAAGTCATGATGACACATACCAACAGAGCTTGAACAAAACAAAACCAGTATTACCTCATATTACTACTACACAACTGACACACATAGGATACTTTTAATAATATATGTCACTACAATATTCATATTGATAAATTCTGTACATATAACTTGTAATTAAAATTGATTGTGATTCCTGGTTCCCTTTGTATTTGAATCAGGACACATATACATTCATGACAGCAATGAATACATATTGTTATTTGAAAAGTTATCAGTGACTCCTTTAAGATATCCTTGTAGAGTGTTTTATGTATGTGAGTGTCACAGTGTTGTCAAGTGTAGTGGAATAAATTAAATTGTTTATCTGTCTGTTGTTGTTTTGACTTACACTTCATCATACACATACCCTAGACATATAACGTAGTCATCACACTATTCCAGAATAATTCTGACTGAGATATACATATGTGGCAGCAAGTAAGGTTATATATAATACACTACTCTTATTAGATATATATATACCTTCACAGCTGATCTCAGTCAGTACACTAAGTCCCCTATAAATATTTATAACATCCCACTTCACCACATATATTGGGGGCTCGCTCTTGGGATTTTGAATCTTTACCTATTAAAAATATTGGGGGTAATTCACTTCAGGGAATATAAGAATTAAAAGGTATCCTTGGGTGGAATTAAATAAGGTTGAGCTCTCGGTGCCTGTGTTGTCCATTAGATATATATTTAGAGATTGAATTGTTAGTTAGACATTTTATAAACTTACCTGATAGACAATGGCGGACCTGGCCAAATTTCGATCTGCTGCTGTTCAGACTGCAAAAGAGTTAGGATTAGATGGGCAAGTTATGGTTGCCTATGTCACTACGGAATATGACAAATTTATTGAACGCGAAGAAAGAAGGTTTGAAGCCGAAAGAAAGTTAGAGGCTGAAAGGGAAATTAAGAAGTTACAATTTGAGGCTGAGGCTGGGACTAAGAGGTTGCAGGCTGAGGCTGAGACTAAGAGGTTGCAGATTGAGGCTGAGGCTAAAAAATTGGAAGCAGAAAGAGAAGAGAAGAAATTAGCTGCAGAAAGAGAAGAGAAGAAATTAGCTGCAGAAAGAGAAGAGAAGAAATTAGCTGCAGAAAGAGAAGAGAAGAAATTAGCTGCAGAAAGAGAAGACAAGAGATTAGCTGCAGAAAGGGAAGCCGAAAAGGAGGAGAAGAGATTACAAAGGGAACATGAGTTAAGACTAAGGGAGTTTGAGTTTCAGGGCCATGCTCCTGAAAATGGTGCCAGTCCCTTTGCCTCTGATGCCACTGCTAGCCAGGGAGCCTCAACCTCAGCTATGAATTTTCATTTAGATCATTTTGTTGAGAAAGACGATGATATAGAGAGCTACCTAAATAGGTATGAACTATTAGCTACCACGTATGGGTTAGAGAGAGAAAGGTGGAGCTTAAAGTTATCTCAAGGACTTCGTGGGGCAGCTTATGAAGTTTTTGCAAAAATGAGCAGAGGTGATCAGGAAAATTATGACATGCTAAAGCAGCCTCTTTTGTTAAGATATGAAAAGAATGCAGAATTTTATAGGAAAAAATTTAGGAATGCTAAACTACTGTCAGGTGAAACCTATCACCAGTTCTCTGCACGAATAGAGACATACTTGGAGAAATGGACTTCTCTGGGGAAAACCCAAGATCTTAAGGAAATGGTCCTTATAGAGCAGCTAAGAGAGTCCATGGCTCCAGACCTGAGAAAGTTTCTCATGGAACAAGGTGCAGAGAGGCTGGGTGAGTTGCTAAATGTTGCTGAAAGGTATCAAGCAGCTCAAGCAGAGGTAACAGGTAATAAAAAGAAACAAGTGGATAACTTTAGGGCACCACAGAACTTTAATAAATTTTGATCCTTAGGATCAAAACAAAGGTAAGCACCAGTTTGATAGGCCACGGTATGAAAATAAAAATAAATTCCCACAATTCGATGAAAGGAAATATGATGAAAGAAAATCTTTCAACCAAGGAAAAAGGTGGTGTAAGAATTGTCAGATGGACAATCATGACACTGACCGTTGCAGAAGGAAACCTGTGTATATGGCAACCCTTCAGGTCAGGTCGACCTCAAGACAGGACGAGGATATTATGTTGGATACCACTCCAGAAGAGATGAGGAAGGCACAGGCTGGGGATAAAACACTCAAGCCTTGTTTCAGAAAATTGTCAACTTGTCATACAACTCCAGGCAAGGGAGATTTTTACATGAAAAAAACAAGTTGATGTATAGGAAGACTGGAGCTAGATCCAAAGGTCAGGGACAGCTGGTACTTCCTAAAAGATATAGGGCAGACTTAATAAGGAGCCTACATGTGAAACCAGATGGGGACCATGAGAAGATAGGTACCATCATTCAAAAGGTGGCTCACAATTATTATTGGCCCAAAGCAAGATGGGACATTGAGAATTTTGTAGAAAGGTGTAGCATAGCACATGAGGGAACACCCACAAGTGGGAACATGGATCAGGACCTGGACACGCCACGGGGCAAAATTAGGCCTGACAATAAAAAGAAATATAAATTTGATAAAGTGGACCAAATGGAATGGGAAGCGCCTTTTCACGGACAAGCTTCACTTAACTGTTTTACAATGGCCACTATGCGGAGAGTGCAAAAAGATGTCTTACCCCAGGATAAGCCGACAATCCCTCAATCGGACTTAAACAAACTGGAGGAAGAAGATGTAGAGAGGATATCTCTCATCAAGAATTTTAAGTGGGGAGACAGCCCCAAGAGAAAAATTGGTAGCGGTCGTTTTGTGCATGAAAATTCTGGGAAGAAAAATGATCACTATAGAGCTTCGAGTGGAAGAGACCATACCGGTGTATGGACAAATAGGTCCACAAAAAATCTATCAAGTGAGAATCTCCTTGAAGAAATAATTTGTAAAGAATAACATCATATGCAGAGAGATGTGAAGACATCACAGGTAGACCTTGTTCCCCATAGTCCGCTCAGCCCAAGGAGCATCCCCGGTGCCCCGACCAAGACGCGACAGCCAAATATCAAATCCAAACCCGCCCGACACCATCCAATGGCCGCCCCGGCGGCCCAGATTCTAATGGTTCCGTCATCACCCTGTAACGCCCCACCTGAGCCCCGCGCAAACACCCTCGGGCCGCAGTATCCTCCCCTGCTCTCTATCCCCCATATACAACGGCCACCACCTGTCCTGTGGTGTTGGGTGGTATGAGTCAGATGGTTCTTTGAACCCTCGCCCGACCCCTGGTGTGGGGTTCCGTCCGCCCCCGCCATATTTCCACGATCACATTCCGCCAGTGCACCTCCCACCTTGGGTTGGTCACTGATCCTCACCCCATGACGAGAAAGTCCCCCAACAACTCCAAGGGTCCGAAAAGTCCGGGCGTGTGGTCTTCCCGCAAATCAGGTCCTCGCACCCAGGGCACACCAGCCGCTTTTCTCAAAGCAAACCCACCGGCGTATCCGGACCGACCACACTATACCCCTGATGTGTAAGTACACTTGAAGGAAGGCCCCACTGGTAGAACATAGACTCTGTATAGCTATACCTGAGAACGAATGCTTATTACCGAAGTGTGACAGGAGGAACCAATGGCCGTATACAAATATCCCGATTGCCGGCGACAGCCCTCAGCGTCACAACAATTGACCAAAACGATTGTGGTGATCTAGCGAAAAGTGGTCAACAATCAGAAAAAACCCGTACAGCTCTAGAGTAACAGGCCCACCCTCGCCATATTAAAAACCACCCGCCGTACCCACTTGCAAAGACCAGCTCTAAAGCCCAAAAGGTAATATTAAGGTACAGTGCGCCTGAGAGTCTAACACACGTCCATCATCGCCCCAATAATTGTCAATTACCCCCAACAGGTCGGTCCCGACAAGACAGACCCCCCAGAGAATCCGTCAGAATGCATTGATCGTCACACCGAAAGAAACCCTAACAGTCAAGCAAATTCCGCAACATTGCACCACGTACTACTCCCCCACGGATGCACACACCGTCGGGGTCACACATGAACACGTCCGGACCAAGTGGGACGCACCCTTACTCCAAATCCTTGCCACACACATCATAACAAACTTTGGGTCCTCAGTACCAGATGTCGCCTGGTCAGACCTGGGTCCCGCTCCCATTGAGTCCACGCTTTAAATATGCCCCTCCTTCCAACGCTCGCTCCTCCCCACTTGGGGACCCCCAAATCTGCAGTGATCCGGGACCCAATCGCCCTCTCCAAACGAGAACAATTGCGTTAATAATCAGACCGATGTAGGCGAGCTCAATCCAGTAGACATATTCCCAAACTCTGACTGGACGGTCTGCCGCGGTTGGTAACTAGCGCGAACGCCAGTCCCCGTCGCCGTCTTTAGCCCGCCTGGCTTAGCGCCTCGGTGGTGCTTTTGCGCTGCTCTTTTTTTGCCTAGAGTGGCCTTCGTGTGCGTCCCCGTACCAGGCCGTTGCCCTTGTAGGCTGTCTTGTGATTTTACTGTAAAGGTGTGTTGCAGTGTGTGGTCACGGCATGGCCCCTCTACCAACCCCCCGAATGAACTCCCCCCCATCCGCGTACAGCGTGTCCCGCGGAAGACTATCCCAAACAACACGATATAGCCACCTCAACCCTTACATGGCCCACACCTATACATAAAACCCCTCTGTTACTTTAGACTATCCCTAAGACACGTGGCATTCCACTTACACACTCCCGGAACACCTTACCCGCATCACCCTGCCATACCACCCCCCCACACCCCTCTCCCCCCTCCCCTCCTACCTCCATTATCCCTCCCGCGTATCATACGTCCATCAGCCCCTACCCGACTCTCGCCACCCCAAAGAAAACGAGTCATCTTAGCAGGGCCACAATGTCGCCGAAACCCGCGAGACCTTAAGCCGCCCCCGTAACACGACAACGCCACAGTGTGCGACTATACCAACCAGGAAGCGCGTTAAACCCCCCCACCTTCACAACGTGGTTCAAGCATTTGCTTAAGAAAAACATAGAAGGATAAGGGGCACACTTGCAAAAGACCATACATAACTCCTAGGTACAAAGGAACAACTAATGGCACCTGATTACGCAAAACGAAGCTGAACGAGAAGGTGACGACAAATAGACTCCCTCTGTTCGGTCATCCCACAACCGGACGCTTCCCACAGTGTCCCCCAACCCCCGCCCTGCTAGGCTCGCTATTCAAGGATGTGTGTGCCTACCTGGTTTCCCCACAGAGCTTCAACCAATACACATAACTACCTATCACGCGTGAACGGGCCCACAAGCCCAAAGCTTATTTCTGGCACTGTCGGCCCCTAAAAACCACAACACCCATACCCAGTGCTCGTGAAGAAATATGGAGAAAACCCCAGCCCAATACCGCAGCTCAAAAAACGCGCCCCTCGCGCCCAAATACAATTTGAAAGTATCTTCCTTATAATCCCCCCAACCTCTACTCCCCCCCCGTCGCCCACAGACTGCGACCCGTTGCGGAAGCTGGAGAGTGACCAAGCCCACAATTGACCCTGTGTCGAGCCGACTATATCTCTATACCCCTTTTGACCACGAAATGTGAATATGTGTAACCAACGTCATGGCAGGTGCCCCCGCCAGAAGTAACTTTTATGAGGATCGAGCCCAACTTAGCAGCTGAGCCAACCCCCGTATCACCGCCCCCCACGCCCATCAAGTGATGCCATTGTACTCGCCCCCCCCGCGCCGCCGCCGACTCGCAACATCACAGTGAGGACGTGGCGAGTAAAAACGCCCACGTCCCCAAGACCGCTGTGGAAATTGTGGCCACAAGTTACATTTGTGAACTAGTGATTGGTGCTGGAAAGAAAAGTAGAGGGCTAAACACGAATATACGGACTAACAACTTAACCGTTATTTGTAATAGGGAGAACGTACGTGAAGGTAAAATGTTTTTGACCAAACCCTTTTCGTAACCGTTGCTCCCAATTGGCCATACTACTCTCTGAAATAAATCACTTAGGGTAGCGTTAAGATGCGAGACCACTCTATCTAAAAAAAGACAATGCAAACATGTCAAGCCAGTGCGGTAGAAGCCTATCCTCATAGATTTTTAGCTAAATATCACAGCCCAGGGCACGATCGCAGCCGCATTCCAGTAAGGAGGAATCCCTTCCTGATGATGTCTCCCAAACATTTGCCAGTGTCAAACGAATCAGATATAGAACAGAGAACCCAGTGCGTCTAGTGGAAAGGCGTCATCTTAACACAGTGTAGATCATTACAACTATAACACATAACCTAATCAAAGAATGCCATGTAACAAAACATCAGTGTCATCAAGAGTGAGACCGATTGGAACAGGACGCCACACGCCCAGTCAGTCCCGGCGCCTCACCAGCAATCCCAGCCAGCCCCGCAGGTGACTGTTCTGCGCTAGACCCCCGTTCCATTGCCAGGTCCCCCCCAGTCCCACAGCTCCCCACGCATACAAATCAACGCCCGCCCACCATCAGTTCTGCTAGGTCCTGATCGGCGAAGACCCCAAACAGGGTTTATGTATACAGTCAGTGACTCTACCTACAAACACTCTGCCTGCAGTCGGCCCTAATGTTGCCACGGCCGCTATCTGAGCACACAAATTTAGAGTACAGGTAAAATGAGTAACAGTGAGAAACGGATATTATCACGGCTTAATTGGGTATAAAATCCTGGACTCCTGACCCTGCGTACCCAGTGCCAATGTGAGTAACCCTGGAGGACCTTGTGACAAGACCTAACTTTGCGGCAAGGCACGCTTAATTACAGTTGAGCTTGTGCTTAAGGATGCGCAAGTCCGGTACAGGCCTACGTCCCTTGGTGCCATTTTAGTCTATCAGTGAGGTGTCATCCGATGAGCCCAGTGTGGAGAGAAATATCGAGCAGATGAGTCTTGTTTTCCCTGGCCCTGCCGCCATCACGCAAGATAAGTGCTGTGATGGGGGGGCCCCAGATGCTGATCGTCAACATATAAGTACCGCCCATCTTTTAAAATAACATTGTAACGATAGAACTTAAGATGGGGACGTAGCATTGTTATATATATAAAACCCCGGACCAAGCTACACCCCTCCAAACCACTATTCCGCCGAAGAGGACCCCACACTAGATGACGTTGACAAGTGACTTTGACTACATATCCCAACGGTCGGGGAGTGGTTTTACCAAACCCCCCCCAAATTGACACGGTCATATTTACAGGCACTGGACAGCGCACTGCCGCAACCTTCCGGGATAAACATTATTTAAACATATAATACACATAGGTGGGATGCTAATCACCCACTAACCACAAAATTCACACGAACGATACCAACTCCCAATTAACAACCGCGCAATCAATTTATCAAGCGCATTGAAAAGGTTCCCAAAGTTACTAAGCCACGCGGCACCCCACTCCCAACAAGGATGCGCCCAGAAAACAAGCAAGAAACGATGACCCGAAACACCTGTTGTCCAATTTGTGTACCAAACTTCTTCAACGACCAGGATACTCGTATTGGTTTGGTGGGTAAAACAGGTACATATATCTGATACCCGCTGAGAATATCCTTGCCGAGAGCTATGTCCCACTAGCCAACCCAATGAAAACTATACATACCATAATAATGATAGAAATCTCGCCTAACCACCAGTACCACCACTGGCCCCAGCACCCCACTCCGTACACCTCTACATGGACCCCAACGTCCTCCAGCTAAACCATCCACCATAGACATCCACCCATGCGACCCGAGCGATGTTTTAGTGGGCCGATTCGCATCCCTACCTTTAACACACACCCGATCGCCCCACCACAAGCAACTTTCACTATCACAGACACATTTCCTAAGCCCAATGGGTTGCTTCATCAGTCTCATGGATACCTCCACCTCGATGGGACCCACAGACCCACAACCAGCCCCTTCACCGCCCCAACCGGGGGGAGACCCGCACAGTACTGTTCCATTATAAAAATGCATCCCAAAACGCAAAAGATACAGTAACAAGTTTCTGATGATGTTATTAGCAAATTTAGTATAGACTAAACCGGATAAAGTACCATGCCATGCACTAAGTGCAAATTTTGGCTTCGCTTTGGAGGAGCCAACTAGTTTGTGGTGATGGTCTATGATTACCTTGAAGAGACTAATATAAACTGGTAATAAGCAAAAGTGTATGATGGGATGGTGAAGAGTATGTTCTTGGATGGAATGAAAAGCAATAATGGTTCTCCTGAATTCGGTGTCGCTAAGGGGGAAAAGAAAGAAGGAACCTCGTCGAGAAAAGAAAAATGAGAAAGAGAAGGGGAAGCTCTTCACACAATAAATGTGCTATTATAAGTGGAATCGAAGAAGAGATGATTATCTATATCTGCCGCGACGAAAAAAAGGTCTATCCCTAATATTCACGACCAAGGAAAACTCCCGACTCGGGACCCTAGTAAGAGGAGTGTTGCCGTATATGTAAATTACAACTAACACCAGGACAGCATGAAGATATACAATGTAATTATTAGGAACTCGACCCTTTTAAAATCAATAAACAATTACCTATAAATAGGCTTGTTTATTGTCCATAAATATGTACGCATATAACGTTGGAAGAAGAGTAAAAAAGAGGATAAGTGTATAGGAAAAACAAAAAGACACAGTGAAGGGGAAGTAAAAATCGGTGTAATATAAACTAAACATGATAGAGAAAAAACAAAGTAAAAGAATGAAATGGTTGGATAAGATAAGAAACCTGAGTGTTCCCACGGACCATAGAAGACAGCGCTAGCACCACTCTAACCTACCAAATTCGCGCAGAATTTCCACCACTTGTGACCTAAAAACTCACGTAGCGTACCCGCGTGTCACTATCCCGGGAGGGGTGGCGAACTTTTGCCAGGGATAATGAGGCGTTTGTTTTTCACGACGTGTGGAGTAATCTCAAAGAAGTATTTACTGGCTTCAAAAATCTGCATGAGTAGTGCAGTAATGAGAAAGTGAATGTGTTAAATGTAGATGTCCAAAACAAACATGCCAATCTTTCTAGGCGGTAGATGACAGTTTACAGAAAGCCACCAGCGCTAACCTGCATACATCACCATCCGTCACACCCATCCTATGCCAATGCCCACGCAAACACCCAGCAGTCACAATAAACTATTCCTAATGCTCACCTACCCAGAATTAAAAAAAAAAAAAAATAAAATTGTAGGCCCTAGTGGCGCCTCCACAACCTCGCGGGTCGAAAACGACCGGTATAACTAATTTAATGTCATCCCCATACATAGGTGATTATTTACATGCTAAATGCTTCAATAGTTTTTCTTGTACAGAGACAAGTGTCCCCCTCGCCATACAGGCAGGATGAACTGGCGGTTGTCGCGTTTTCGGGGAGGTTACCGGTGCATTGTAGAGCAGTGGTCGTGCGCTCATGGAGCCGCCAGTCCCTGGTCAACGACACTTCTTCAAATGTCCTCGGCCAGGTTCTCGGGAGTTAATTCCAGTCCCAAATCCCGGTCGACGAAAAATCCTCAAATGCCGATCGCCCTGTGTTTTGATCCTGAATCCACCCTGTTCGCCAAGCGGTGTATTTGAAAAACCACCTGACGCAGAGGCTCGTGGCAGCTCCTATAATATAGGCACAGCCTACAAGCGATCCAATCCAAACCTACGTGCCCACCCCAGCACCCCAGAGTCAACCATTCCCACTGCCCCTGACCAATCATGTCCAACGTAACCAGTCCGACACGTCTAAGTCCAGTGCCAGTACAGTGTCATTCATTAGGGCACAAGGGTATCTTAGTAGGTTTCAATATAAACACTAACTTTACAGTGCAATAACCGTAGATTTAGACTAAACTTTACTAAAATAGACGACAAAAAAATGATTAAGCGGAGTGTTGGAAAAAAATTTTTAGCGCCCTCCTGATAAAGCACCCTTGATCCAATGGAATAAAGGCTGTACCATCTTGAGAACGTTGTTGATGTCCATATCTTGAAAATGTCTGCTATCGCTTATACGTAGAGCTTTCTAGCATCTTTATCCATTAGAACGTCAAAATATAAAAGTGAGGGTAGACTCAAGATTCTGCAGAACTGTAACACCCACAGTTTATTATAAAATATCAACATGCTAATATCGACGATAAGTAAAATCACGCTTCAATAATTATACTATCAATCACACCAACGCTAAAGTGAACCACAATTTCAAAACCCCCTTACCCGACCGGACCCCGTAACTGATTATAATCGCATGAGACCCATGAACAAAACGCACAGGCCAACCCGCCAAAACCCTCACCTGCCTGGTCACATTTAAACAAACGAGGTACGGACCCGGGTCCCCCGCGGTACCTATAGCACGACAGCGTGACTACATCTTACCTATAATGACCCATAGAACCTGCAGGCTGTACAGCTCACCAAAACGATTCGCCCCGTGTTTGCGCATCATCCCCCTCCACGCACCCCTATACCTTCCCTCCCCCCCTCCGCGCCCCCACCACACCGAACCAGTGGAAATAAACAGTAAAACTATGCCCCTCATCTGACCGACCAGAACCCCGCCCGAAACCCTCCCCCCCACTGCAATCCGCGCTGTCGCCACCCAGGCTTAACAAGACCAACAAATAGCGAACAGGAGCCGGGTCCCCCAACACATCATACCTCCCCACTCCTGGGCCAAGGAAACAATTGGTGCAGACTGTCCAAGTCACCTGATAACGATCTGTAGTGCCGCAAAGTCAATGTGTATTTTAATATTAATTCTGCTGCCATCCATAAATTCAGCATTGTCCATAAAAACACGGACCAGCGGCCCCCCCCATAAACCGTATAAGTACCCACGCACCCTGCCTTTCTGGGGCGTGGAATGGTTGGGAGCTGCGCAAAATTACTCACCAAAAATTAGCAAAACAACAAAGCCAGCCAGGCAATAGAACTTAACATAACCACAATAATAATCTTCAGAACACTTTGTAGACAGCCAATTAATCAACATCTATTAGCTATTAAAGGCTAACATTGCTCACCGGTCCCATTTGGAACACAAACTTCATCCTGAAAGGGAGGGATGATTATACCTAATATGCCCGTGTCCCGTGTCCAAATACACCATCCGTCTCGTCTGTCCCCCAATCTCGCCTTCCACTGCCCCCGCATTTACATTATAACCAGCACGCATCTCTCACTTCGGTCACATCCCACACACGATCTAACACCTAACGCCGACAATTCGGTCCTAGTACAAGCAACCGTCTGGCAACCAGGCTCGTATATTACCTAGTGATTAATAGTCATAATCAAATAACCAATCTGTGACCAGAGCTTTTCATATATTATTACCTTATATTTTTATATACATAGTAATTTCCGTAGGGGAGTCATGACAAACATTACAGTCAGCTTATCCATCCCTTGGCAGGAAACCTGAGTTTCAGAGCATGGGGTTACAAGATACCCCTCCTACGCGTGTAGTAAATAAAGTACTCCCTAATAAAGCCCGAGTCGCCGTGTAGTTGTACCGTCCTTCTGCACCACCTCAAACAATCTTTTTTTGTTGTATAACCTAGGCTTCAAGGATGCATTAGTCCCTCCGGTTTCTATTTCTGTCTCCACGTGGCAGTTTGTCGACGTGCGTCCCTGGTTTAAATATTTATTTCTATATTCTTGTTACCGTTAGTCAATGCATTCACTTTCGATGCGTGCCACTTTTAACTGTGGCGAATGATACAAGGCTAGAAATCGAACTATGGAAAATAGACCGAACAACCCCTTATAAACCCAAGAATGTGTAACCACCCCCACTACAGACTATTGCGGTGCCTTACCCACAATGTACAAGATTGTACACAGGGAATAGCCTATCCGGGTCAAGTGCTGGATGAATTAGGGCATTTCATTGTTATATAGTCGGCCAAACCGAACCAGTTTCTTCCTAGTTTCTTTTGTGCAACATTTTGGGGTGGTTTTGTGATGCGTATGTATGTTTTTAATAATTTTCCAATCTATTAATAGAAACTGCGGTTACGACCACTTGACCCCGTAGACACCTGGCAGAGAGTATAGCAGGATACCAACGCTCATACAGAAAATCATAGGCACAAAATCCCTGCTTAAAATATTTTGAAGATAAGAACTGACCTTTTCCATTGATGATCTGATTAAGACTGTGCAAGTCATTCAATCTAAGCTATACGTATCACAGTTACAATCTTGAACAACAATATAATTATGTTTCCATATTGGCAATCAATAATTTTGTTTCAATATTTATACCGTACAACTATAACTATGGGAGATTGGCAGTGGTGGTTCAGTCCCAGGATCACAATACCAGGGGTCTGACCAACAATGACAAACTCTCCACTTGGACCAAGAAATTAGACAGTCCGCATTGGCAAAGCTGCAGTGCCTACCTTTGTCCCGGCCTCGAGAAGTCTAGGTGTATCGCATGTATAGTGGGAAACACCAAACTCACAACGAATGACCAAATGCTGCGGTGTATCTTAACGGCCCTACGTCGACGCTAGTACAGCTACTATATGGTTTAGCCTGAGCATATGGACCAATGACCTAAGGCTCGGATCACAAGAAAAGGACTCAATCCCTTCCATCTAGCGGATGTCTACGTCGGGGGCCCCATCCTCGTGGCAATGTAATAAGTGTGCCCATGTACCCTTATCCCCCATATCGTAGAAGATCCCGAGCATGACAAGCACCATCCAATTAAACCACAGTTATACGACGCGCCATGCACTACCTGGGCATGAGGCCATGTCCGCCGCCTGTTGCAGATTGGTGACTGGCAATCCCGAAAAGACAGACCGAAGCACACGCGCTCAACAGTCCGCCATTCCCCCTCTCCCTAAAACGGCGCTCCCTCGCGGCATCGCAACCACCGCAGATGTATCCCTCGCGACCCAGCGGTCCCGATTCCCTCCCCCCAGCTCGTGCCCCACTCAGCCTCATAGCCCCCAGAGGGTCCGCGAATGTGATAACATGCGGCGGCCCCCCGTTCACCTAAAATCACGCCGCACGTGACACTCACCCGCAAAAGCAGTGGCCTCGCGTACTCCCACCACCCACGTTCCCCCGCGGCCCCGTACAGCCTCTGAGTGCTTGTCCACATAAGTGGGGTCTCAATACTCCAATAAGAACTTATTAAAGGACTGAAGGGTCTTATTAATTTTAAACTACAGACCGCACCAGACTCAATTGAAGAAGATATGAATGATAGATAGAAGACAACACAATCACCAAGCCGGAAGGCCCAATTCTGGACAAAAAAATAGTATGTAAACGATTTAAGGAATCACACTATCCACATATAACAGGCCACTGAACCAAATCATCAGCAAATTTCCCCCCGAACATTGAACAATTATCCATGTTATAGATCTTGCTGTGCCTCTTCTTGTCCGTCCTACACCGCACCACAGAGCAGTAATGCAATTCTATTACACCCCCTCGCTTTTTCACATTTTGTTATGACTCAAGAGTTATGGTATTATTTCTATCTCCTTATGTGCATTCTACGATCGCAAATATCAAGAACCTTGTTAAAAACCCTCACAGGCCCCCAAGGTGCCTCTTGGTTCACGCTGCAATTGAGCTTGTAGGCTAGAAGTATAGATATCAGTTCCAATTTGGTAGTTTTTGACGTTGCTTGTCAGATTTGTTTATCAAAAGATCTCGTTAATAAGATGTAATCATAACAAGTGTACCAAGATTAACAGTTGTTATTTAAAAGCTTACAGTACGACACATTCTAACCTGTTACCCACTCCAAATGCTTAAACATGGATATGCCAAAAGTCTGAGTACCTGGTGCAATGTATTTAGCAAATTTGCCAACGCTGAGCCAGTACAGTAGGAAGAAAAATATAGATTCTTGTGAACAAAACGGAAGAAACTGTTGGCTATCTGAGAGACAGACACATATCAGCAACATTGACTACCAAGATATAAAGAGTATTGGCAAGGCGGCCCGCGTGGGCACAACCCGCAGACGAGGAATTGATCGATGTCATTAATTACCTGGGTGGATATATGCATGGAGGCATATCAGGAGTTATCCATATATGACCCACCGCTATGCAACAATGCTACAATTATAAATAGATGGAGGAGTGAACCGAATGTCTATGGAGGCTAATTACATCCTTCCTTTGACACTTTGAAAACATCCACGGAGTTGGCACTTCCAGGGATTCCCCCCAGAGGAGTACCCTAGTATTTTGACTTGCCCGGCCAGCATTGCCCAGCACAGATAGGCACCTGTTCATAGAAGCAAACGCCAGTGCAATGAATGATTACACACGTTCACGACGGGCGAGTGCCAGAACCCTAGTAGTGAACAGATCGCTTGAGTGGCTACGTAAGGAAGCAAAGTTTCATACAAACTGCTCGAGCGCAGTGCAAATGACTACTGGCTCCAGCTCAGTGATACATCCAGTACGACAGGCGCGAACAGGCGAACCATGAGACAAAGAGTATGACGTTATAAAGAAAGCCCCTTGCGACAATGGTCCTCCCAAAAACAAGAACGCCCTAGGCAGCCCCGTGCTAAAAACCAACAGTCGGCGAGAAGCTACCCGCAGCCTGGTCCGCCGCATTTGCGCTTGCGATTGGCGGTCGCACATAACCACAGCGCAATTCCTGCACTCGCTCAAAACCTAACCTCCTTCATCCCTATGTATGGTGTCCCCCTTACAGCGCACTAAGGAGGAGAGCAGTGATGCCGAACCAACAAATAGAGGAACTCAGGCAAGGCCATATTAATCTCAGTTGGCCTCTGGCAAAGACCAAAGCACCAGGCGTAAGTGATGGGATTCTCTGCCAGATTAACACATATGCAGTAAGAGCACGCTATTAACATCCGGCCTGCATAGGATTGCATGTGCCCCAGTGGCAGTGGGCTAGAGAGCAACTATTCCTTACCGCCCATGCGAATGATGCAAGTCCCCTGTATAACATGACATACACCCCCACCCTTAAAGGAGACAGAAGAATGATTGCAATAACTACAGCCATGGCATCTCTGCTTCCACAAGTACAATTGTTGGTAAGGTTTTTTGCCAATAGAATCTACTATCTTTAATGCGGAACTACACAAGTTAGTCTGAGCCCGCGAACTGCACTTATACACAGACCCGCTACCCGACAGTGTAGGGGATTCCTGAGCTGGCAGATCAACAACAGTCATGATCTATCGTCTCGTTCGACCGTCGCGCCGGTCAATCAGGTAAAAATCAGAAGAGAGCAGAAGAAGAAGACCTAATGCTTCATCGCTACTATCAGGCGTTACTTGACAAAAGCATCCCAAATGCATCGCACCTGTGTATGGTAATGCGGACTGTATCTCCTTTAAAATCCTCCTGAAAATAGGCTGCCCTTCTAAATGCTGGATATGATAAAGGTCAATTCACATGACGGCTATTAAGGGAACAGATCCAGAGATGCAACAGAAGGAATATGCCTTCACACTAGGTCAGATGGCCGTCTGTTTAATCTTTCAAGGCTGAAGGCAAAAACAAAAATCAGAAGGGTCACTATAAGAGACTTGTTTGTTCGCTGATGATGCTGCAGTCGTCACTCAAAGCCAACAGGAGCTTCAGAGCTTGATGAATCGCTTCACTAAAGCATGCAAGGACTTTGGCCTCACAATAAGTCTAAAGAAAACGAATGTGCTGAGTCAGGATGTGGGTGCTGCACCAGTTTATCACTATCGATAACTATGAATTGGCAGTGGTGCACCACTTCACATACCTAGGGTCTACCATCAATGACAAACTCTCACTGGATACAGAAATCGACAGCCGCATTGGCAAAGCTGCAGCTACCTTTGCCCGCCTCACATCGCGTGTTTGGGGAAACTCTAAACTCACAATGAAGACCAAAGCTGCGGTATATAATGCCTGCGTCACCAGCACACTCCTATATGGCAGCGAGACCTGGACGACCTATGCTAAGCAAGAAAGAAGGCTCAATACCTTCCATTTGCGGTGTCTACGCCGCATCCTCGGCATCTCGTGAAAGATAAAGTGACAAATGTCGAGGTGTTGTCACGTGCTGGCCTTCAAAGTATGTATACGCTGCTTAGACAGCGCAGACTTCGCTGGCTTGGCCATGTTCGCCGCATGGAAGATGGTCGCATCCCAAAAGATATCTTCTACGGACAATTAGCAGATGGCAAGAGAACATTTGGGCGACCACAGCTGAGGTTCAAAGATGTGTGCAAGAGAGATATGAGGGCACTGGACATGGATCCAGCAACATGGGGAGGATGAAGCTGCCGATCGCACTAAGTGGCGATGCTATTTACGGCGCCACCTCAGATTGGGCGAAGAGAGGCTCACACAAGAAGCAGAGGTGAGGAGAAAACGTCGAAAGGAGCACCAGGAAAATAAGCAGCTGAGGGCTGTCACCTCAGGGGCGCATTCCCATAATCAGTTATGACTGAAGGGGCTATTATTATTATTATTATTATTACTCTAAGCTTGGAGGAGTCACTTAAGCCCCAGACTTAACTCTGGCTTTTACCTGGTTGCCTGCATGCAGGAGGATCTCACTATGGACCCTATGATAGACAGAGGAAGCTGAGAAGTGGCTCTGTGCAGGACGTGACAATTCCTTGGGACAGCCCAGAACCAGAGTACAGTATTTTAGCTCTGCATAGTTGGGGAGGCCCCTTGGATGGCTGTGAATGCACAGTATGCCACACACTTCTTACTGCTAGCTTGGGACCAGATGTGACGTTCCTTTTAATGCAGGCCAAACTAGAGAAACTGGAGCTCATGACTTCAGCTCAACACATTTCGGAATGGCAGAAAATCCACAGGAAAAGCCTAGATCTACAGTGAAGATAATACCAAGGAGTCTTCAACTTGGCATTGGCTGCTAAAGAGCGATAAGCTCAGCAGCCCTAGTTCAACAACAACATGGGTTAAAAAATTAATCCGTATAAAACTGTGCCCCTCAAAGGTCAGTACTGCGCCCCTCAAAGTTCAGTACTGCGCCCCTCAAAGGTCAGTATTGCGTCCCTCTGAGGTCTGCGCCCTGGGCGGCTACCTGTCACGTTGACTGATAATTTGTCTTTTCCATCTCGTCCTAATTTTATTACTCTTTTAATGTTCTGGTTTCCTCGACATTTTGTATTTTCTTTTCTTTCGGATTCTACTTTCGTGGCCCATTTTTCCCCTTCTAAGACCCCACCCCGCGGTTTGTTTACGTTCTGGCCTTCAGAACTAATTCCCCACTGGTCAGCAGCGGTCAGCTAACGATAATGTTACCTAAGCGCACCTGGTGTGTCTGACCAGAAGAATATCTCTTGCGCTCAAAGTGTTTGATCGCTAGCGGGAGGTAACTTTTGCGGTCGGGAAAACAGGTTGTGATCTCCGATTCAGGGGGAGATAAAACCAGCGGTTGGTCTTTGTGGGTTTTGCCCCTTAGACGAGCAGTTAGAGCTCATAATATTATGTATTGTCTATCTGGGGAATCTTCTCGCGGTTTGTGGCTTCTGATGCATGCCTCTAGATAACCTTTTGTCTTACTCTTGATTACGTTATACGCCAGGCCAGGTGTTCGGGTAGCGTTATTGTAAACTATAAGACTAGATGGGTTTAATCAGTCAGACACACTCGTAAAATATTTCCTGCCCAAGAGGAACACAATGAGAATAAGGCAGACGATAACACAGAACTAACTGTTATTTGCCTATGTTCTCGGCATTTCTCGGGGTGAGTAGACATATTATAATATATATATATATATATATATATATATATATATATATATATATATATATATATATATATATATATATATATATATATATATATATATATATATATTCATGTTAGTTTTTATATATATCTGATAGGAACGTGACTTGAATTCATTTGTGAGGATTTCTCCCGGTAATTTAGTTCAGTGATAGTGTTGCGCCGTCTACAGCCTTGGTTAAATGAGTGACGAAACAGTCAGGTGTCAGTGTTATTTTTTTACCATGGGTTAAAGGTAAACTTACGATAACAGATACTCACTAGGCGTAGAATCAGTCCATACAATGCTTACCATTGGGTTAAGAGTTGGCTAAATTAACTGTCATTACTGTAAGGAAATGTCAGAGGTGTGGATTATTCACTTAAAACTGAATAGTGACATGCAGGCACTATAACACTGAATTATAGGAGATAGTCCCTTATTCCTTTCTGATAGAAACTTCTAATGGCAGGGTGGAATCATTATATGCCGATTTGTGTAGCTAGACACTAGTTATAACTTTCACAGAAAGCAGTCACCAGCCATAGATAACATTATATCTTATGATTCGGTCACAACTGTATTATTATAGCAAGAACATTGCATTTTCTATGTATTCATTTGTGGGATGTTAATATATTTCCCCAAGGGGCGCATACGATTTATTATGTAATGTCAAATGCTGTAATCTGTTAATGTAAATTCATTTAAATGTTGTAAGATGAATAGCATATCCACTCAGCTGTAACTACATGGTTAGGTTTCCTGTATGTTTAGTTGGAAGAAGAGGAGTAGATTTTGCTGTCAGAACATTTACTGACAGGTACATGGGTGTACAAAATATATTAGCCTATGCGGGCGCATGCAGATAATTGATAGAGTGGAAGGAACAGGAGACATGGATAAAGACAGCCAAAACTATCATAGCAATGATTACAATAATTTAAATCCCATAGTGGAACATAACTGTTTTGAATAACGTTAGTGTAATTTTATTGTTTGCTTGATGTAAAGGTCGTCTCCTTTTTGGTCTCAGTTTTCAGGGATACCGAATTGCTAGAGCAAGAATCCAGTCAGGCGAAGAACGTCATATTCTCTTCGATCTAGAGGGTTTCTGAAAACAACTAGCATCACGAGGCGTCACCCCCCCCCCCAATACCTGAACCAAAACCCTTGGTCAACGCCATTTCCTCTATAACGGGAGATTAAGCTCACGCAGTGTGCAACGAGCCAACGCAAACTCTGGAAAAATCATCTGTTGCAGTAGTAGTTTCTTACTCGCCTATTGATCGCCAGTCAGAGCATTGCGGCTTCCCGCATATCAAGCAGCCCAGCGTCTATAGCAGAATTTAATTCACCAGTCTTTGTGTGCTTAAACGGAGCACTCAGTCAAACCACAGTTCAAGCCAGCCCAAACCGGATTTACTACCAAGCACGCAAGAAAAATTCTAGCGCCGGATAAGAGCGCATGGGACCCTTTGTCCTCAAGTAACTTCGTCTTGTGTGTATTTCTGGGTTATGTAAAACCTCGCACTTATGAGCGGTCAGCCGGAGATAGACAGAGTCTTCCAGTCCCCCTCGCGCAATTAGGGGTCACCAATGATTAGCACCTACAGGAAAGTTATGTATGTTATTCCATCACCTTGAAGGATATCTACACGTAAGACACTTTCTGGAGCTAGCGCATTTGGTCCCACGAAAGCGGACAGACTGACACTCTATTTATTTATCTCTCTGTGTTCTACAGGTTTTATGTTGGTGGTCTGTGTGTTCGTTGGTGTCTTCGATCCTTAACCACCGACCGTCAAAGCAGTCAGTGGCCATCACGCCTAGTGGCGTCTTGTAGGGCAACAACAAATTGATTCCACTTTGCACGGTCGGTGGCCATCCTTCGCACAGCGCCCCAACTCCGGTTCACTCCCCGCATCTCAGCCTCCACAGTCCTCCGCCAAGTTGTTTTTGGTCGGCCTCTCTTTCGCTTTCCCTCAGGGGTCCAAAGCATAGCTGTTCCCGTGATGGCATCGGGGTCTCTTCTGAGGACATGACCAACCCAGCTCCAGCGTCTGCCAGCTATGATGGTATGCATGTCCTCTTGCTTGCTACGAGTAAGCAGATCTTGGTTGGTGATGGTATTCGGCCAAAAGATTCGGTGAATTTTTCCTAGCCATGCTGTGTGAAAAGAGGACAATCCCGACACCTCCCTCCCTGCGACCCCCCAGCACTCCGCACCATAGAGAAGCACAGAAAGCACGCAACTCTGGTATAATCCCAATTTTGCGCCTGTGCTGTACCGGGAGGACCTCCAGATGTTATCTAGGCCAAAGAAGGCTGCCCTTGCCCTATCCACTCTGATGCCGATGTCCCCGCCTGCCCCACCGTCTGGTGTCACCATGCCTCCTAGGCATGTGAAGGTATCTGTCTGCACCAGCCGCCGATTTCCCACCGACATGGGCCCAGGGCCGCTCACACCGAGCGCCACGACCTCAGACTTCCTTAAACTGATGTTCAAGCCCACCCGCTGGCTAAATCTATTGAGTCCATCCGTTTTCTCCCGGACGTGTTGATGCGAATGCGCCAGCAGTGCAACGTCATCCGCACACTCCAGATCCTCCAATGTCGAAAATGCAGTCCATCCCATTCCTCTTGTACTGCCCTCCGTCGTCTGGCGCACCACCCAGTCCATGACTGCCAAAAATAGAGTGGCCGACAAGGGGCATCCCTGTCGTACTCCTGTCTTCACCTCGAAGGTTAGGTTGCTCTGCCCAACACTACACGTAAAGTTGGCATAGAGGCTTTTTATGATTGACACTATGCAGCTTGGAATTCCATAAGCCCTCAGTATTTTCCATAAACTGTCCCTATGTATGCCGTCAAAAGCCCCTTCAAAACCAACAAAATTTATGTAAATCTGTCTTTGCCATTCCGAGCACCGCTCTATAATGTTCCTGAGAGTGAATACATGGTCCACACATCTTCCGTTCTCTCCAAATCCCGCTTGTTCTTTCCCCAGCCTGCAGTCCACCGCCCCCGAGATTCTCTGTACAACCATCCTGCCCAGCACTTTGCCGGGAACCGAGAGAAGAGCGACCCCTCTCCAACCATTGCAGTCCGAAAGATCTCCCCCCTTGGGCAACCCGACAACCATTCCCCCGTTCCACTCCGACGGTGCCGCCCCCGCCCTCCACACCTGTGCAAACAGTGGCTCCAATAGTTCCGCCGCCAGCCCAGGGCCCGTCCCAAATAGCTCTGCATTCAAGCCATCATGGCCCGGAGCTCTACCGTTCCCTAACCCCCCGATTGCCGTGATGATTTCCTCCCCTCGTGGAACGTCTGTATCCACATCCAGACCGTTTTCAGCCCCAGGAACACCCAACTGTGTCTCTGGTATTTCCTTGTTCAGAGTTTCTCTGAAGTGCTCTGCCCATCTTGTTTCCCGTCCCTCTGCTGTCCTGATGAGATCTCCTTGCCTATCTCTCACCAATGCAATACCGTTTGCACCCCGTCCTCCGCCGATGAATTTAGCCACTTTGCACACTGTGCTCCGTTCATCTCCCAGCGCTGCCTGCCCCGCAAGATCGTCCAGGAAATTCCTTTTGTTGGCTCGGGCCTGGCGTCTAACCTCCCTGTCCAGCTGACTGCACCGTTCGCTACATAGTCGCCCCAACCTGGGGGACTTCGCCTCTGTTTTCTCTCCCTTCACTTTCCCTCTCATCTTTATGGTGTCCAGTGTTTCCGGTGCCATCCAGTCCCCCCCCCCCTCTCCTGGAATCCCAAGCACAATCCGCTACCTTCCTTACACACCGTTGAAATGGTGCTAAAACTCTGGTCCACATCATCAGTCAATGTCCCCCCCTGGCCCTTGGCAAACCGATATCGCCTCTTAATGTCGGCCGCAAACGCCTTTCTGGCAAGGGGGTCCCCCAACCTGCTGACGTCAAACCCCCTCTGTGCAGCCACAGCTGGTCCAGCCCCTCCCAGTCTCACCCCCAGTTTTGCCACTACTAAATGGTGATCGCTTCCCACATCCGCATCCCCCCCTCCCCACCCTCACATCCCGCAACGCATGTCTCCATCTACCGCCAACCACGATGCGGCCCATCTGGCCCCCATCCCGACCACCCGGCGACTCCCATGCCAACCCGTGAATTTCCCTATGTGGGAAAAGTGTTCCTCCAACGACCAGGCTGCCAATGCCACAGAAACCCATCAGCTTATCCCCACCCTCGTTTGCTATTCCGCTGCCGCACCTCCCCACCGCTCTTTCACCGTATGCACTGTGTGTACCAACCCTCGCACCGAGGTCCCCCATTACTATAACAAGATCACATCCAGGTGTGTCCCCCATCTCCCCCTGCAGCTGCCGACAGAACTCATCCCCGACCTCCTCATCGCTATCACCCGCTGGTGCGCAGCATTGCACCATTGTAGTGCTGGTGAATCTCCCTCTCAATCTCAATCGTATCAGTCTGCCGTCGATGGGCCTCCATTCCAGCAATGTCCCCTCCATCCCCTTCTGTAGAACAATGGCCACTCCTTCACTGTGCTGTCCATCCCCCCCTCCAGAGCAAAGCACCGCCTCTCCTGTTGCTGTTTCAACCCTTCCTGCTCCCGTCCATCCGCTCTCGCTCACCCCCAGGATGTGCAACCCATAGCCTCTCATTTCTGCCGTGACCTGTCCCAGCCTACCCGTCTCGCACATTGTCCTGACACTCCAAAATCCCATTCTTGTATCCTGCTTTGCGGTCAGGACATCCGTTTTCATGTCAGTGGCTTCCTTTCGGCTTTCACCACTGACAGTCATACGAGCCACAGACTCCGAATGTCCATCCCGCAGCAAAGTTTGTTTATTTGATGTTGTTTCCGTAACTTCATTATTTTTTTTACATAGACAGGGGTGTCAGCCCTATGCTAAAACCCCCAACCTGGAGGACCAGGGTACCAGCTTTTGTCTGACCCCTACCCACACAGACCAGTCCAGCTTGGTTGAACCTACCAGGAGTAAAACTCCCACTGGCATAGCTCTGGGGATTGTCAGGGTACGCAAGCTGCCATACCGCTACAAGGTATAGGTACCATTGATGGCAGGTTCGTTGGTGTGTATTTGCATATTTGTGATTATTGATGTAAGTTTATGTTGTTTGTGCTGATATGCATTATTTTCATACATTTCTTCTTTAATAAATTTTACTCATTTATTAATGCGCTGTTCACTACCCTTTCATCCATAATTAACATTTTCAAGCTCTTTACTATAGTCTCTATGTATAACCAGAGAAAAGAGGGAGAGCAGGCGGTGCTTAGACTATATAAGTGTGTTGAGGCTTGGAGAGAGAGATAAACTTTTAATAAATCTTCTTCCAGGTTTGTCTCAAGTCCACCTCTTATTTACACCTTATCTATGTGTAATCTATAACTCTGCCAGTCCACTATCATTGTCGACTTCACTACTATTGTCTAACTCGACAAATACTCTTACACTTAACTCAACCACGACACTACCCAGTTGGCTTAATGGTAGCACCGGCCCAGGATACATGAAATAAGTAAACTGCACGCACTGGTATGACAGAATTAGCATATTTCTGCTCTCGTTTAACCATATCTGTTTCTCTAACTTAAAGTGATTGTTATCGTTCAACAGAATCGACATCATTGCACTCCGGGAAAACCCATAGGTGTTCAGTCTCCCTCGGTATATGTCGAAAAGTGAATGTTACTGTTCCTGTTGTAGCCAGCCTAGCCCAGGCTCTTCTCGTGATCATACAGTTTCTTCTTCAAAGGGTTGACGAAGGCCATTGTTCCGCTCGTGGAACCAATAGTCTTGGTTCTATTATTTGCTAGTCTTCTTCACACAAACACTTGTCTGTCAGACAGACTTTTCTTTTGTTGAACAGAGGGTGTATAAGTCTGCAGTGGCTTGTGAAAAATAATCTTTTGATCACTTCTTGGTTCAGAATAGTGTACTACTGTTTTAACTGACTCTGGTTGTTTTCTGCGCCATTTTTCTGTGAAGTTATTTTTTATTGTTGCTTTTATCTCTCTCTATAATTTTTTTTCCTTCAGTTTGAATTTTACTTCCTCCTTTGGCAGGTATACTTGTCTTCTCATTGTCATATATCCTGCCCAACTTACAGCAGTGAACGGAGTGGCATATGGTAACAACCCACTTCTCTCCATGAAAAACTGTTTGGAGATGTCAGGAACCTTGAGCTGACTACTACCTTTATTAGAGTCGTTAATGTGGATGTCTGGGGCCAACGAAGAAGAAGAAGATATATCTTGAAATGAGCAGAAATCCACTGTACTGTCAAGTTATTTCTTTTCTTGCCGGTTTTCATTAGTTCTTCTGAGAGATTGTCTAACTCTTTGTTGTTATGGTTTCTTAGGACAGTTACGACTATATGAGAATTTGAGGAACACTAACTTGGTGCTAGCATAATCTTTATTTTCCACAATGGTTATTGTTATTGGTTTTAGCTCTTCAGCCTTAGCTTCGAAGTTATTTAAGAATGTTCTAGTGACAACTGAGATTATGCCTTTCTCGTCAATTCTCTACGTTCGTGTAGATGCCTCCACCTTCACTATTTATGTGCACTTAATGTTGATCTCTTCTGTAAATATGTGGCTCCATTCTGTAGTTCGGTATGTCGTTCTAGTGTGTTTCTTAGTTGCATGTTTCATTGCTGTATTTATTGTGCTGCCTTCTTTTATCACTTCTGGTACTTTGTCAATCAACTTTGGGAATGTTGCTTGCCTCAGTGGTGGTAACGTGCGGCTTGTAGTCAGGGATTCTGTTGTTGTGGATGCACTATCTGGTACAATCTGGGGCAAGTTCTGTTGCTTTTTGTTCATAGCAGCTTCTCTGGAGTCTACCACGACCTTATTCTTTCAGTCTATTATTCACTGAGTTGTTTGTGAGCCTGTCACATTTTTCTGCATGTTATTTGACTTGATGTAAAGTCGGGGTCGGAGTGATTAGGGGTACGGTGTCCGCCTTCAATTCTAAAAGTAATAGTACAGGGGATATAACTGATGGAATTTTCTTTTTTCAGAACCAGTGGTTCCTGATGATGTTAAACCCCCTCCTCCTCCCTTCCGCCCCCGATCTCCTGGGTAGTGAGATCGGATGTCTAGCCTTCTCGGATAAGGACGAAAAAATAGGAGGAGATTGGCGCATTCGTGGAGTTGTTTGTGTGCAATGAAGATGGTCCTTAAAACCAAACCATACAAAACCAAACAAAACAAAACCAAACCATACAAAACAAAACTAAACAAAACAAAACCAAACAAAACAAAACCAAACAAAACAAAACAAAACAAAACAAAACCATACAAAACCAAACCATACAAAACCAAACCAAACAAAACAAAACTAAACCAAACAAAACAAATCAAAACCATACAAAATCAAACCATACAAAACAAAACCAAACCAAACCAAACCAAACCAAACCATACAAAACCAAACATAACAAAACAAAACAAAACCATACAAAATCAAACCATACAAAACAAAACCAAACAAAACCAAACAAAACAAAACCAAACCAAACCAAACCATACAAAACAAAACTAAACAAAACAAAACCAAACCATACAAACCAAAACAAAACCAAACCAAACCAAACCAAACCAAACCATACAAAATCAAACCATACAAAACAAAACCAAACAAAACAAAACCAAACAAAACCAAACCAAACAAAACAAAACAAAACAAAACCAAACAAAACAAAACAAAACAAAACAAAACCATACAAAACAAAACCAAACAAAACCAAACAAAACCAAACCAAACAAAACAAAATCAAACCATACAAAACAAAACCAAACAAAACCAAACCAAACCACACCATACTTTAAGTTAATCTCCCTTCATCCTGCTGTTTGCTGTTTTGATATTTTCTTCTGCTACCCATTACGATGTTAGTCACGATTCACTCCCGTAGCGAAATAACAGCGCTGTTCGGTTGGACCTGGGTTCGATTCTCCGGTAACCAAATCACTGTTTTTTACTTTTCTATTGTTTAGTTTTCTACTTCTTTATTTCTCAAGGGTTGCCTGCAACATGTACATTAGTATTTATTATTTACTGTTCACGGGTCTAGGGTTTTCCAGTTTGTTTATTTCAATGTTTGTAGATAATATCACTCTGCCTTGGGGTACCACTTCTTCTACTTTCCTTCTTCTATGTCTAAGATGTCCTTGTGTTTGCACTCTGACATTTCCATTCTGAAAGAAATGGTTTACCCATTTGCACAGGTACCACAAACTCCATCCAATCTTTAAGAAGTATTTGCTTTATCTCCTTTATCAGATCATTCTCTGTGCTGACCCTGAATGGCTGTAGTGTTTCATTTCCTGTAAAGCATCTTCAATCTCCTGAGTGATATATGTATATATTATTTGGTCCCCTATTTACCTGTGTAGCTTGAAGCCAGTCTTTTGAGGTGTAATTCATTGCATTCTTTCAAGGTTTGGCATTCTTTCAAAGTTTGACATGACCAAACAGAATTCATGAAAAAGAGCCGACAAGGCAACGGAAAAGGCAGAGAAGTAATAGGAGATTCGATGCAGGCCTATTTGTGAAAGTGGCCTCGCAGCTAAAAAAAAAATAGTAACATATTAACGAAAAACAAACCGACTAAGCACTCAAGAAAACGTTATATCGTTCGCTTATCCCCAGACATGCTAGAACTATCGTCCTATAAACAGAGTAGTATCGAAACATTTGTGGTTCCGGGTTGTCTCAGGGAAGACAAAAAGAAAATAGACATTGTTTGCATGTCCTTCGTGGCGACTAATGGGGGTGTGCATGAGAATGACAACCTCATCATGTTAGAATATTCGCTACAGAATTCACAACTGTAATAGCCACATTTGGGTGCCTTGATGAGGCTTCTTCCTAGAGTTCAAAATAAAGTCGTAGCCCCATGCTCCTTAAAAAGGCAATAAGAACTGAAGAAGGTATCGAAACATCAGGATAGTGCCAGATAAGAGACTGGTCTTATAAGCAATACCCCCTTCTCTGAAAAGAGTAAGAGTGTATGGACATCAAAGGTAAGATCAAGCTGTATAAGTTCCTAGGTATGATGATAGTGTATTATCCTAGGTTCCTAAATGCTCCTCTCAAGATCCTCCTCTGTTTATAATGTTAGGCTCTGCTAGGGGTATTAAACTAAACTATTTACCAACAAGAACTGTAACTTAACTTAAATGGGCTATGTAAGTCTGTTGGTAAAATTTACAATTTATTTTGTACACGTTTTCTTTTCTTGGTGAAAATCTTTCACTGAACTCAAAATTGATTACAACATAAAATTAATAAAATCACTGGTAAAATGTTCACAACTAAATATAGTCTTTAAAATTTATAATGATAGTTCTTCTTTCCTGGCTGAACTCAATCTGGTTGTAGACTGTCTGTATTTTAGGATCAATAATAGTTCTTCAGTACGGAATTACAGCCAATTACTCAATCTGAATTTGCCTATCTAGATGCACTGAATTGACATCATTATGTCTTAAATTTCTTGGTTTGTGGTAATGCTGCTGTACACTGGAAAGTAGCCTTGCATGGCTACTTATCTGCACTTCTTGTTTTTGTAGCCTGTCACACTTCTGTTCTGGAAAGAAACGGTCAACTGTGTTTCCTCCAGGCAGTAGGCACTGGGTGGCTGTCCCTCTAGACTTAAAGGGCGCTCGCACCACTAGTTCCTTCAGTTGTGGCTGGCTCTTTAAGGTGTACGTTAATTACAGGATGTAACTTGAAATACTATTGATCTACCACTGTATTGTCTATCATTATCTCTTTATCACAGCTGTAGGGGATAAGAGACAGTTTCAGACAGTATGCCGGTAGACGCACAAGGCATAATAAGTTAGTAATAACACAATCCAGTTCACTGTGAATAAGATCTTTCTCCAATTCCTTGGTCATAGCTATATGTCCATGATTCGCCTCCATACAGTTATTAGGTTTCGTGGAAAATACTATGTGATATCTTAAACAATACAGTAATGCAATTCCTTTCATCCTTTCCTTCGTTCCTGGTGTAGGTTCCATTCCTTCAAGAAATAATTCTTTAAATACTTTTCTAAAACTATGAACACACTTTCCGCTGCCATTCTCAATTTATCTGAATATACACTGGCTTGGTTTTGCCTCCAGAACTTACAGCGTGGTTTGAAACACAGTTACAATTCCTAACGCACAATTTGATTATATATACATATATACATATATACATATATACATATATACATATATATATATATATATATATATATATATATATATATATATATATATATATATATATATATATATATACATTCTTTCTTACCCTCAAGTACATACAGTTGAGCTGTTAATGGTTATATAGTCTGCTCTCAGATGCAGAAGGCAAAGGAAGTTTCACTGACAGCCTGGCGCTTTTACTGTAGTTTGAAAATTTTGTAGCCTCCTTTCTAACGAGGGCAATTCTTTATATAGGTCATGGCCGGACGACACGGAAAGCAGTAATGCTGAAGTGTGTTGCATACTCAAATACCGGCATACTTTTGTCGAGATGTGCATGTATCGAAAACCAGGAATTTAAATATCCTCCTTATTCCTGGACCGATTTCCTTCATCTTAGGCTTAAAATACGCCCTGGATTATTCTTTATCTTGTTAGATAATTGTCTTTTTCTTACATAAGTCCCTCTTTTCATAGGCGTAGCCTAAACAGCAATATTTTCGACTTGCTTAATGTCTCGCTGCATTAAGATTTCTCCATTTTCTCGAGATTTCTCCATTCGTATAATGCTTTTCGTGGAAGTCTTTACACCTACTTATCAAGGAACATTCCTATTATTAAATTACTGACCTCTTCCATGCGATACTTCGCTCATAGTCCTATAATTTAATTCCATCCCCAACTGGGTAACACAGATTTGAGACTGGCCATTGTCAATGCCTATTACTTTTGTAAACAAACGAATAAGGACGCTGTTTCATTGGTCCGTCTAGCATACACTGTTATAAAGTAAGGCGTACGGTTGTGGTATGAATTACGTGTTGTGAATCAGAATTCACGACATATACAATACATGAAGACTTTTTGAAGAAGTCTCCCCCCTCCCCCCACCCCGCCCCCCCTTTTTTTTGGGTTGTCAAATTTCGTCCCAAAAACCAAGAATTCCCCTCCTATGTGACGTCAGAAGTCTCTTTAAACACACCACTCCCCCCTATTTCTCTTCCCCAGTTTTTTTTTTTTTTTTTTTTTTTTTTTACAATACTGAAAAGATAGAATGTAATCGATTGTAAATTAGTTACCTGGTGAAGACACAATGACAATCTTTTCAGTAAAATTTTGTTTCGTTAATCAGGCTTTTACAAAGACTTGCTTTGCTGGTTAAATGTTTGCTAAATTTATTAAAATATCGCTCATTTTGGCCTTATTTAGTTTCAGACAATAACAAATAAATACGTGTAAAGGAAACGCATCACTAACTTCAGTTCTTACTTATGTTAAAGGTTTTATAAAGTAACGTTGAACTTAAGAGAAAAGCCACAAACATTCAAGGCTTAGAAACCGAGGTGATTAGCAATGAATTACTTCTCTTCTTCGTCATTATCCACGCAACACCTGGACCCATGCATACACAGATGGATCAGCAACAAATGCAACATAAAATGGAGGTGGGGGTGTCTTTCTAACCTTAAGCACTGGTGCAGAAAAAAGGCTGTCTGTGGCAACAGGACAATTCTCAAGTAACTTCAGAGCAGAGGCAGAGGCCTTGAAAACTGCAGCAGAGGTTATACTGACAGAAGAAAGCACAGAGAGACAAGTTGCTTTCTTTACTGATGGACAGTCAGTAATTGCAACGTTGAAAAGCCAAAATAATACAGACCTGGATGACCTCAGAATAGTGCTCCACAAACTTTGTCAACGATTCAAAAGTGTTGTGATTCAATGGATCCCATCTCAATGTAACATCACCGGCAATGAAGAGGCTGAGAGAATGGCAAAAGAAGGTTCACATCTACCTCAGTCTGATTCAAGCATAACTTTCGAGGAGGCGAAGAGTTTTATCAGAATCAGATATATACATATATATATATATACAAATGGAATGTAGTACATCCAGGTCACACACAGAATGATGCTTACTACCAGCTCAACAGAAGAGAACACGTGGTAATCTTCAGACTCCGCACTGGCCACAACAGATTGAGATACCATCTATTCAACAAGCTAAAGATAGGAACTACCGATCAGTGTAACTGTGACAATGATAAAATGACTGCTGAACATCTGCTTCAAAGTTGCCTCTTATATGCGGTACAGAGAAAGCGCATATGGCCGACGCCAGCTCCTTTCGTGAAAAAGCTCTACGGAGATTCAAATAGCCTCAAACTGACTACTGCTTTCTTTGAGGACATTCAAGTGGACGTCTGAGAGTGTACGAAGAAGAAGAAGTCATTATCCCACTGCACAGAAAGATGCTCTTCCACTGAACCAACTAGAAATCCACTTGCTTTCAGATTAACATCTTTAAAAAAAATGTATAATTTATAAAAAAAATTAAACAGTTAAAAGTTTTAACAATTATCCGATATTGCAGCTGAGATTATAATATTAAGATAAATCGCGCGCTAGGGAGTTGTTAAGTATTGCGGATAAAAGCAGGCAATGAAAATGGAGGTTACAAAATCTTTTTTGTTCTGACATTCATTATTCACGAAAAACAAGAGCCTCACTAGTGTATTTTGTGTGATTTCCCATGCTTTCGAAACGCCTTCCCTCATTGTCACACAATTTTAGTTCCCCCCCCCCCCAATTCCCCCCCACCCCCCCGAACTGCGTCATATTTGGTTGGCTCCCAGGCTCCTGTCTCTAATTGTCGTGGTCTCTATTTTGTCTGTTGTGTTGTCAACGTTATCTGTGTCCTGTGGACATTATTGTTACTGTATTTCTTTATTCATTAGCTCTTCACTACTTTTTTGTGGAGGAAGGGCGGAGGTGGGGGGGGGGGGGGTGTGGGTTCAGAGTGACTAAGAGGTTTGCCGTCAGCCTCTAATTCTAAGGGTACCGAGTTCGCCCCCAGCACAGGGAATATAATTTATTAATATTTTTTTCAGTGCCAGAGGGTTTCCTTATGATGTAATATTCCCCATGATCTCCTTCATAGTGACATTGGATGCCTTGCTGTCACGGATAAAGAAGAAAAAATAGGAGGTCCCGTGTGCAAGCTGTGCACGTTAAAAATACCTCAGCATTTTGGAATCGTAAAGAGTAGGCCATACGGCCGATGCCCTGGCAAAAATTTAAAAATTAAGAACCTACCACCACAAAGATACTTATAGAATGTGTGATTCCTGTATACTTACATTGGGATCCTCGCCGGTGCTACGGAGTTCGTGCACTGTGCTGAGATCCTCTTGTGTGATCTAAGGGAGGAGATCGGAGCACTCATGGAATATCCATTTGCAATGAAGATGGTGCTTAAAACCAAAAACAAAAAAACTAAAATTGTTCTCATTCAGTCCCTGCAGCTGTACACGTAATCGTTAACCTTCTAAGAAACCTCATCTTTTTCCTTATAATAATTTGTCTTTTTTCCCATTTTTCTTTCTCAGTGACCAAGACTGGCCTCCATATAATAAAATTGGTTTAATGCAATATGTAAACTCTTCTTTCATGTGTTCATGGACAAGTAATGTTTTAAATGGCTTATTTCTCAGTCTGTAGGAATGTCTTTAGTTCACTTATGCATTGCTGGCGAGATGTTAACAATGACAAATATTTGAATCCAAGTGTGTATACATTATTCTCATTATAAGCAAACGTGATTCATGTTGGGTCTTTGGTCGAAGAGGTACTTAACTAATATAAATAGCTTCTGGACTTTCAGTCAGAATGTCCTAATACGTAATATACAAACAATAGACACACCATGAAATAAAAGAAACCATACATTTTAAAAAGCGAACAACACACACACCAATTTTAATGTAATGAAAAATAATGAAATATTTTTTTTTTTAAACACGACATACGAAAACAACCGATAACAAAATGTTGTAAACTGTAAATGTCAAAAAATAATAAAATAATTTCTACTGTAAATTGTCGCCACCAACAGAACACAACACGTTATTTGAATATAGCAATTGACGATAAAATTACACCATGTACTCTAAATCTTTTTTTTTTTTTTTCTTAACCAGCGGCACATGGGCTTCCAGCCCTTCGGCCCAATGACATGTCATTGCGAGGCTGGGGAGCCTGTGGGCTTTCCTTCCAATCCGGTCAGGAGCTTCGCTCCTTCCCATCCACAGAGGGTTTATATCAGGAGCCGTTCAGGTTATTCAGTCAAAATCCCGGTCAATAACACTCTCTTCAAATGCTCACGCCCGGGCTTGAAGCTTGAACACCTGATCGCCAGCGCAATGTGGTAACCATAACACCAGCGCGGCTCCCATGTACTCTAAGTATAACCGACAATTAGGTTAAACAAGGTACACAAAACTGGCCGATGAGAGGAGGCAAATGAAGATCATCTGATGCAAGTCCACTCTTTTCCCATTTCATTTTTTTTTTTACATTGAAAGCAGTGGGAAGTCCCAGGCTTCAAAGAGACAAGCCTTTATTATTGAACTTGACGATAGATGTTTTATAATTTTAAGAAATACAATGTGCGAACGTCACGAAAATGGTTTATGAATTTCACGCCCTTAAGAATTCGATTAATTTAGTTTAATATGTCAAGAAGATATCCCTTGACGTAAAGGAGATCTTTATAAACCTCAGAATATAGTGGTTACAGACACCAAGCAGACATTTCAAGACGAAAGAACGATATTTCTAGAATTCTAAGACGGCAGTTCAAGACCTGAGATGATATTTCTACACCTCAGGAAAATAAATCTGGGCTTAAATACCGTTAATTCTATACTTCATGGAGAGACTTCTAAAAAAGCAGTTTTAGAGATAACCTTTTAAAAATAGTGACATTGAATGTTGGAGAATTTCTAAGTACCAGTCAATCGTATTTGATATGTGCCAAAGAATCTTTAAACAAGATACCCACACATTCATTTAACATATGAAAAAAATATAATTATGGTTACATCGTTTGTTCAGACAATATAATTGTAAAGGGTTGAATATAACAGGCAATTCCTTGTTCTGGAATCCACAGGGAAAGAGAGAGAGGCAGAGGTAGACCAAAAAACACATGGAGAAGAGAACAGGATTCAGAGGTGAAAATGATGAGGAAAACATGGAAATAACTTGAGCGGATGGCACAGGACAGGAAGACTTGGCATGTGTTTGTTGAAGGCCTATGCTCCTCGGTGAGCTAAAGGGTACTGATTGATTGAATTTAACAGCATATTTCATGCTCGGCAATACGTCAATTTTTCGTTCATTACATTCGTCATATAGATACTGTCATAACACAAACCACCTATCTACAGCGGTAAATACAAAAGTGGATTGTCACTATTTTAAATAATAATAGATTTGACATGTGTGCTTCCTATTTTCTGTGGTAATAAAGCTCCGCTGGCCAAGTAAACCAAGTTACTCTTATTACACTGAGCAGCAAAGACATGCACTTTGGAAGACAATAAAAGACGTATTATTCTAAGAATACTTGCCGTGTGATATATGAGCAGCGCTAACAGAAATATCCTCATGATAACTTAAAACACACTGGATACTAACTACACTTTTTGTGAGAATTTTATATTACGAAACTATTACACAAAAACTCATCCTAACCTGAAAACCGTATGGTGTTTCTTGGATTTTAAAAAGGGTTTGTTGACTGCGTCTTTCATCCAGAGGGTAAACTATTGATTTAGAATTATGTTGAGGGCAGAATTGATCTGTCTTTAAATCCATTTTGCCAGAGCATATCCACAAATCGGCTTTGGGGAAGTTGGTTTGCATTAAGCTTTAGCGTTTCACAATTAATGAACGAGGGCTGTTAATGTTAAAATATATGTTTACAATGTATTTATATCGATACTTGCAGCATTAATCAAACTAACGAATTTATAATTCTTTTGTATCGATACTTGCAGCATTATTCAGAGCACTAAGTTCAAGACCTAGATGTTTTAAGTTTATCATGAAAGGTTCAAATAAAGTATTCCTCCCCGTAGTGTAGAATATTTCTTATGCATGTTTGATTTTGTAAGACCTTGATGAGTGCTATGTTAAATGACGCTAAGTTACTATTCGCATTTAATATACATTTGAAAGAAGCACGAAATGAAACAACATATGAAAATATAATTTAACACATTTTAACACAAGACATTTCCAATTTTCCTGTCTGCTTCAATCAGTCACAGGAGCCATAATTAAATGGGAAAAACAATATGCAAAATTGACACCAACATATATAATTTACCAATTATGTGCCGCTTATAATGTGCTTCTATCACGTGCATATCCAAAGTTGTTGGAGTTTACTGATGCAACTGGACTTTATAAACAACATATACATATATAAAAATATAAAAATAAAAAAATAAAAAATATATATATATATATATATATATATATATATATATATATATATATATATATATATATATATATATATATATATATATATATATATATATATATATATATATATATATATATATATATATATATATTGTGACAGATTGGGGAGACCCCTCTCGATCTCTGTTTCATTCCGGCTGTAATCGGTGCATTTGTGGTACTGATTTTATTGCGTGCTTTCCATTGTCACACTTTCTTTCTTTCTATACTATATTGCAGGTAATTTATATTTTCAAGTATTCTTTCACTAATTTCAGTATATTGTGTCTTATCTGTTATCTGACACTCCTTGTGGTTGATAAACACCTCACATTTGCATGGAGTGGTAGAGATGATATTACGAGAGGCAGTTTGGTAAAATTCCCTTATAACAAGCTTGGCCGGGGCAGATTAACACGTACATCGTCCAGCGCTATCTGCCTAATCACCGATAAGACGGGTGCGTGCATCACCAAAGCTTGGAACACAGGGGGACAACTGGTGGAAAGACACAGATAAGAGATTACTTTCTGATAAAGTAATGAACTGTTACTTTTGGAACCCGTTGTCATATTAGGTTAACGACATGTTCGCGAGTATGTACGCAAGGCATCGTATGTCTTATTGCCATATATGGTAATACATGACCTTTTGCTGTACGCATCTTATTTCATGTGGAATATTTTGAAACTACCACACCCGACCCCGCCTGTTTGAAAATGATGAGAGCGGTTATTTTACTCCATAACAAACAGACGCGCTGGAGACCGGGAATATAACCTGACACGTTTGAGTGTTATTCCACTGTGAAGATTGCTTGCCAAGATACCAGACCTTGCTTGAGTGAAGCCTAGAATTCAGAATTCCTTCTTAACATACCGGACACCGTTTATTGGAGAATTTTGGAAGGACTTTCATGGCCCAGGAAATCTCTTTCATATTAAATAAGGAAATCGGGACTGGGGGAACTGAAGAACCACACACGAAGTCAGAGAGGGAACATTAAATTAACGACACCCCAGACGCGTGTAAAAGGCCGATTCAAGTCACTTTTATTCATCTGAGCAAAATGTATGTGAGCCAGGATTGGCGTAAGTTGTGATTTTACATTCTATATTTTATTACTAACATGTGAACTTACATATATATGTATATTGCCATGTGAATTTTAATATGTGAAAATCGCTAGTGGATGTGCAAGTCATTTGAGGCTGGCAACCTCAGCGTATAGAATGATTATTCATGAACCACCACTGCAAGGGCTGGTTATTGCTTTAGTGCTAGTTTCTTAAAGAGAACTAAAAGCATAAAGTAGTCCTCGGTTCATATGGAGCAGGGAGGAAAAGATGAAAGAAATTATGTACATTCTAAGTATAAATACTTACAGTTTCAAAACAGTGTAAATGTCCATATAAACATATTTACTTCAAAATTAATGTAAGTTTTCCAGCTATAAACCAATGTAAATGTCTATGTAATAATAATCATTTTAAAATTAATGAAAGTTTCAAACTTTTCAATCAGTGTAAACATAAATGAAAACATATTCAATTTATATTGTGAGCACTTTTCAGTCAGTGGAGATGTAAATGTAAACAGACTCTATCTGTATTAATAACCCTTTCATTTAAATGTAGTGTGAAGCTAAGGGTATTCAATTTAAATATAAAGAAAGTTTATCCCATGGGATTAAATTTAATTCTCACCGAGGGTAAATTCTGAGATAAATGGGATGGTGGAATAGAAAAAAAAAGGGGGGGGGGCATTTCTATGTGTCGAAAAACGCCATACTCAGACGAGCGTTTGTCTCTATTCTATTACCACAGTTATTGGTGGTACCAGCAGAAAGTACTATCTCTGGAACCAAGTGAAGGTAGAAGTGGAATGACGTTGTGCGAGACGCCATCATAAGAGGGTCTTATAGACAGACGCAGGACCAGCTTGGCCGTTACTCCTTGACGTACCCTTAAGTATGGAGAATGTCTGAATAACTAGCAATAAAAGATGAATAAGATTAAGGGCAAAATGTAAGACGGGCCTATATGCACGATTCTTATCTATCAGTCAATACCCTTTACCTCCCTAAGGAGCATAGGTCATAACGCTGGATCTCGTATAGTGGAGGCGTAAACAATTCACTCCCTGTGGCAGTATCTGTTTGGGACTCAAAGCTGCTCACCTGTGGGAACATTTTCCGCATGTGCT